>JAGFMF010011854.1:1814066-1830958 GCA_019455555.1 Galemys pyrenaicus | reverse complement strand
CCCCTCCCTGGCCGGCAGCAGGGATCGAACTCATGCTGCAGTGGCTGCGGTTTGCTTCGTAGTGCGTTGCTTAACCCACTGCGCCACCAGGGAGGCCCATAAAGTTAAATAATATCTTAATTCCCTCTCTTACCTGACCAAAACAAGGACACAGTCTGTCTTAATTTAACTGACTTAAATTTGGGATCAGATATTTGAGATTTAGCAATTTTTTAATTGCTTATTGGTATTGTGAACTTATTGGTAAGATCCTTTAATTTTTGTTTCTCTATAAATGTATTTATTTTTTGAAGGCACTTTTGCTGGGTTCACAAAGTCGACCTAAAGGCTGTGGTGATTTTTTTTTAAGATTTATTTATTTATACATACAAGAGCTGGGGAACAGGCCAGAGTCCAGGGAAGTGAGAGGATTCACCAGACAGAGTGGGGGGCAGAACAGGCAGACTGACTGAAACACACTGCTGAGGGGAGCAGCAGGCGAGGCAGGAGAGGTCTGCTGTGCCATGTGGGTCCCCTCCCTGGCCGGCGGCAAGGATTGAACTCGTGCTGCAGTGGCTGTGGTTTGCTTCATAGTTAGTTGCTTAACCTGCTGCGCCACCAGGGAGGCCAGGGCTGTGGTGATTTTATTCCACACTCTTCTCACTTCCATTGTAACTGCTGAAAAGTCTACAGTCACTCTGATGATTGTGCTGAGGCCAATGATCTGTTGTTTCTCTCTCCCCAGCTCTCTGTTAACCACTTCTTAGAGAAAAACTACAATTTTTGTACAACTGTTTGGTCTTTTTTCTCTTTTAAACACGTGATTCTTTATTTTTTTTAAAAGATTTGTTTATGCGTACAAGAACTGAGGTATAGCCAGAGGTGTGAGGAGTGAGAGGATTCACCAGAGACAGGGAACAGAACAGGCAAATTGACTGAAATACACTGCTGAGGGGAGCAGCGAGTGGAACAGGAGAGGTCTGCTTCACCATATGGGTCACCTCCCTGACTGGGGATTGAACTCGTGCTGCAGTGGCTGTTGATAGCTTCATAGTGCTGTGCTTAACCCTTTCCACCATAGGGAAGCCCAATTCCTTATTTTTAAGAAAAGATTTATTTATGCATATAAGAACTGGCGTACAGGTCAGAGGTGTGTGTGGGGTGTGTGTGTGAGAGGGTTGACCAGAGATAACAGGAGAATAGAACAGACAGATTGACTGAAATGCATTGCTGAGGGGAGCAGCAGGTAAGGCAGGAGCGGTCTGCTGTGCCATGTGGGTCCCCTCCCTGGCCAGGGATCGAACTCGTACAGTACCCCTACAGTACCTGTGGATGCTTCGTAGTATTGTGCTTAACCCCTTGAGCCACCAGGGATAGTGATTCCATGATTCCTTATTTTGATATGCACTTTTATTCTATGCCCATACCATGTCACATAGAGAATTCTATCACGGCATCTGAGTTAGGACTACAATTATTATTCACATGCTTTTTTTTTTTCACTAATCTGTTAGTTCCTTGAAGGTAATCTATTTCCTCCACCTAACCTGTCCCCAATGGTCCATGCTCAGTAAATGTTTGTTAATTGGGTGGAGAGAAGGATGGACACATGCATGTCTCTAGGTGTGTCCATGGCTAAAATGCAGATGAAATCACCTGAGTTTGCTTGAGGCCCTTTTCCAGGATCTCCCAATGATCTGATGCTATCCAGGTATTTTCATGCCGCCAAAGTCTACCACTTGCTCCTTTCCTTCCTAGCCGGCCAGTGCCCGTGTTGATCTGTTGTTGCTAATATTGCCTTCACAGACTATCAAAACCAGACTCTGGTCTTGAGGAAAGCCACACAACAAGTCAAGAAGATAACAGAAGCACGACTGAACGAGTACCTGTTAAACAAGCAGGTGAGCACGCCACTGGAAATTCAGGAGTAGAGGTGATTGCAAAGGGGGTGGGAGATGCAGCTAAGAAAGCTGGCTCTGGGCCTCCCTGGTGGCGCAGTGGGTTAAGCAACGCACTACGAAGCAAACCGCAGCCACTGCAGCATGAGTTCGATCCCTGCTGCCGGCCAGGGAGGGGACCCACATGGCGCAGCAGACCTCTCCTGCCTCTCCGCTGCTCCCCTCAGCAGTGTGTTTCAGGCCATCTGCCTGTTCTGCTCCCCGCTCTCTTGGTGAATCCTCTCACCCCCCCACACCTCTGGCCTGTGCCCCAGTGCTTGTGTGCATAAATAAATCTTTAGGAAAAAAAAAAGCAAGCTAGTTCTGTGAACACCTTCAGGGGAAGAGTGGGGTTATTTCTAACTTTGCACTTAGATGATAGCCGGGAAATCTCCTCATGGGAATACCTGCCTGCAGAGGACACGGGCAGGGGAGAGGGCCTTTCGTCTGAATCTCTTCAGGATTTAAGTTACTTACTTGAAACTCAGGAGCCTCGGTGCAATGAAGAGAGCCCTGTGCCTCAGTTTCCTACTCTGTAAAATGGGAACCATCCTTTCTAAATCGTGTTCTTGTGTAGGTTAACTGGGGTGGTGATGATAATGAACATGTAGCATGTACTACCTCTCAGACGCCCCGCTGAACCTGTGTATGCGGCATGTTTTACTTTATTTTTTTAAGATTTATTTATGCGTACAAGAGCTGGGGTACAGGCCAGAGATGTGGGAGGTGAGAGGATCCACCAGAGACAGAGTGGAGAGCAGAACAAGCAGATGGACTGAAATACACTGCTGAGGGGAGCAGCAGGAGAGGCAGGAGCGGTCTGCTGCGCCATGTGGGTCCCCTCCCTGGCCAGGAATCGAACTCACGCTGCTGAGCTGCAGATGCTTCACAGTGCTGCGCTCAACCCTCTGCGCCACCAGGGAGGACCCATGTTTTACTTTATTGCTGTGGTGATAATTACTCCTATTATTCTTCAGTTTATTAGTGAGGAAAGTAATGCTCAAGTAGGTCATTAATTTCTCCAGGTTTACAAAGCAAGTAAGTCATGAAGCCAAGATTTGTGTACAGATCTGAGTAAGCACGCACCCAGCACAGCCCCCAGGACAGAGGCCCTGGGTTAATGTGTATGCTCTCCTCTGCCCCTCTCCAGGAATCTCAATGGGTGGTAGTTCAAACTGATGCCACCTGCCATCTTGTGTAGCAGAGAGAGGCTCTTTGGACCTTAGCAGAGCAAGAGGTTCGGGGCCTCCCCAAGAAGCCAGCCAGTAAGGGATCAGGCCATAGAATCTGGGCCAAATGCAGTGAATATTATAGAATATTTCTTGAACCTTCTGCATTTCTCCGTATTTATTACTGCTACCTGTTCTCCCTCAGCATTTGGAAGTGCAACTTTTCAAAAGCAGCAGACACAATGGACAAGACAGACAGACAGACAGACGTGGGTTCAGATCTTGGGGGTACATTTTTTTAAAAAAAGATTTATTTATTTATGCATACAAGCACTGGGGTACAGGCCAGAGGTGTAGGGGGTGAGGAGATTCACCAGAGACAGAGCAGGGTACAGAACAGGCAGACTGATTGAAACACACTGCTGAGGGGAGCAGCGGGCACAGCAGGAGAGGTCTGCCGTGCCATGTGGTCAGCTTCTGGGCGGCAGCAGGGATCGAACTTGTGCTGCAGTGGCTGCGGTTTGCTACATAGTGCGGTGCTTAGCCCACTGCACCACCAGGGAGGGCCCGGGTACTTTTTTTTATGGCAGAATATTCCACTGTGTTTATCCATGCACTAGCTGGATGTTTGGACTGTCTCTGCCTTTTGGCAATTATGAATAATACTAATACTGTTCTGCGAACATTCACATACAGACATTTGTGCACACACGTGTTCTCTTGTCGTGGGGATACACTGAGGAGTGGAATTTGGGGTCATATGGTAACTCCAAGGCTAACTGAGGAGTCACCAAATTGTTTCCTACAGCAATGACCCCATTTTGCATTCCTACCAGTGTTGTCTGGGAGTTCCAATTTCTCCACATTCTTGTCAGTACTTAGCCTCCATTTTTTTATTACATTATTCTAGTTGGCTTAAAGGAATATCTCGCCATGGATTTGATTTGCATTTTCCTAATGACTGATGGTATTAAGCATCTGGTCATGTGCTTGTTGGTCAGTTGTATATTTCTTAGGAGAAATGTCAGCTTGAGTCCATTTTTTTTAAAAAGTCACTAATTTATTTAGATTTTTCCCTTTTTTAAAAAAAGATTTATTTATACATACAAGAACTGGGGTACAAGCCAAAGGTGTGGAGGTGAGAGGATTCACCAGAGACAGAGTGGGGAGCAGAATAGGCAGATGGACTGAAACACACTGCTGAGGGGAGCAGCGGGCACAGCAGGAGAGGTCTGCCTTGCCATGTAGGTCCCCACCCTGGCTGGCAGCAGGGATCGAACTTGTGCTGCAGTGGCTGCGGTTTGCCTCCTAGTGCATTGCTTAACCCACTGCGCCACCAGGGAGGCGTTAATGTTTTAATTATGAGTGAAGTTAAACTTATTTTTCTGTATTTATAATTCTTTGACATGTCTAAGCTACCACTTAGAATTATTTAAAATTCAAAGAATTATAATTCTTTGAAATTTCTACTACTGTGAAATGCCTCTTCATGTCCTGTTTTGTTTTTCTATTTTTTTTAAGATTTATTATTTTTATATGTTTATGAATATAAGAACTGGTGTGTAGGCCAGAGGTCCGGGGGTGAGAGAGTCACCAGAGACAGAGTGGGGAGCAGAACAGGCAGGCTGACCGAAACACACTGCTGAGGGGAGCAGCAGGCGAGGCAGGAGAGGTCTGCTGCGCCATGTGGGTCCCCTCCCTGGCCAGGGCTCGAACCTGTATTGCAGTGGCTGTGGACAGCTTCATATTGCTGTGCCTTAACCACTTGTCCCACCAGGGAGGCCAACAAGCTATCATTTTAAACCCGCACTACCCTCTGGCTCTGCTGCCAGACCATCTGCTGGTTCCTGTTCTGGCTCTGGCTTGCCAACCAGGCCTAACTACCAACTCCTTTAGTCTAGCTCCTTGTTCTACCTTCTCCCTTCTCCTTGGATCTGATGTTCCAGAACTCCTATCTTCTGGCCCTGACTTGTCTTGCCCCAGAGTTGTTGCATGAACTAGGCCTTCCCATGCCTGTGCCCACATCACAGGGCCCAAAGATCATCCAACTGGGAGGAGAAATAAGATGTTTAGTGACAGTGGCACCTCTTCCGAAGGTAGTGCAGTCCTCGTCAAAGGCAGGGAAGCAGAAGTGGACAGCATGATTGAAAGGATGTGTGTGGTTTGGCTTCTTTGCCTAGAAGTAGCAAAGCCTGTCTCTGGCCAACTTGAGCAAGAACTGGAAGAAGACTGAGTCGCTGGGAAGGCTGAAACTGGCCCAGAGGCCAGGAGAAGAATCAGTGAGTTGGCATGCTTAAGCTGTCTCTCCAGGTGACATTGCCAGAAGCCTCCTCTCTCCCCCTCCCCGCAACACACCTTTTCACGCTGCACTCAAGACTCAGAGTCCCAAGAACAGGACTTCTGATTGGTCAGGCGTGTTCTACGTGCCCTGGCTCTAACTGGGTGGGTGGAAGGCAGGGCCCGGCTGAGCCCTCTTGTTGCCTTCTTAGGGGAACAAGACGTTTGGTTTAAAGACCCCTCAAGCCCAAATGCAGTAGAGAACAGGTAAATGTCCCCAAACACCTGATAATCAGGGGCCGTTGGGAAAGAGGAGATGGATGCTGGGCAGCTGAAACATCAACTCTCAGCTAGACAAGGAAGTAGATTAGTGGATCCCAGATCCACTTTATCTTTTTTTAAAGATTTATTTATTTATGCATACAAGAACTGGGGTACAGGCCAGAGGCCTAGAGGATTTACCAGAGACAGAGTGGGGAGCAGAACATGCAAATGGACTGAAACACACTGCTGAGGGGAGTTGCGGGCGAGGCAGGAGAGGTCTGCTGCACCATGTGGGTCCCCTCCCCGGCCAGGGATCGAACTCACATTGCAGTGGCTGCAGATGCTTCATTGTGTGGTGCTCGACCTTTGTGCCACCAGGGAGGTCCCAGATCCATTTTAAACTTTATTGTAGAGTTGGAGAAACTTTTCTGTTTTTGTCCTAGCGAGTTCATTGAAACAAAGTGACTGTTGTCTGCCATCACCCTCATTTCATAAAAGAAAGTCACTGATGAAAAGGCAGAAAAGACAACTCAGAGAAAAGGAGTGTCCTTGAAGTGACTGACTTAGCTTTGTGTTAGATTTAGTGCAGGGTCTTTTCCCTCATTTACTTCTTTGGAGACCAAAGAACAGACTGGGCCTCATCTGGGGTGGGGTTTTAGGAACTGAAAATGGACGAAACGATCTTCAAGTTCCCCATGGACCCTAAGTTTTTGTGACTCTACGGAGAGTTGCCATAGAAAAATGGTTCTTGCTTGGGGGTGATTTTGTCCCCTGCAAGACATTTGGCCATGTCTGGAGACATTTCTGCTGGTCTCAGCTGGGGTGCAGGGGTGGGGGGAGGAGCTGGGCTACCAGTCCAACTCCTGCAAGGCACAGACAGCCTCTCTCAGCACAGAGCTGTGTGACCCCAAGATCAACATGCCCAGGCTGAGGGACCCTGCTCTGCATGGAGCGACCTCTCTAAGTAATTAAAGTGAGTAGGAATAAGGCCACCCTGGTGGCGCAAGGGGTTGAGCGCTGCACTACAGAGCTTCCGCAGCCCCTGTAGCACGAGTTCGATCCCCGGCCAGAGAGGGACCCACATGGCGCAACAGACCTCTCCTGTCTCCGTGCTGCTCCCCTCAGCAGTGTGTTTCAGTCCATCTGCCTGTTCTGCTCCCCACTCTGTCTCTGGTGTATCCTCTCACCCACCCCCATGACTCTGGCCTGTACCCCAGCTCTTGTATGCATAAATAAACAAAAAAAATAATAAAGTGAGTAGGAATAGACAGAGGCGTGTGGTCAGGTGAGTTGGTTTGTTTCTTGGTTAAATTAAAACCACTTCTTCCAACTATTACGTATTTTTAAAATACAAAAGCAGCACATATTCATTAGTATTGACACCGTTAGGAAAAGGCAAAAAAAAATAAGGAAGGAGAACAAACCACTCCCTCCCAGCCTGCCTGCTTCCCTGATCTTCTGTCTGTTTTCTGGAAGAATCTCAGACACAGCACGTCACACACCACTCCATCTGTCCACCCTGCTAACCCCCGGTCGGCCCACCTGAGCAACAGGCACCTAAGCTTCAGCTGTGATCCTTTTCACACCTGCAGCTAGTCTGAACACCGCCCTTCTGCCTTCATACTGTATCACCAAGCGACCACTTCTCTCCCCTCTCCCAGCTCCGCAGGCCCATCCCCCTCGGCCCCCACCCTCTGCAGGGGCCCCTCACCTACTCCTGTCCTGTCCACTCTCACCCACTCCCATCCCTTGTCCACACGTTAGCCCAAGGGATCTTTAGAAAAAGGAATCTGGGGGCCTCCCTGGTGGCACAATGGGTTAGGCAACGCACTATGAAGCAAACCACAGCCACTGCAGCACGAGTTTGATCCCCAGCCAGGGAAGAGACCCACATGGCGTAGCAGACCTCTCCTGCCCCGCCCGCTGCTCCCCTCAGCAGTGTGTTTCGGTCAGTCTGCCTGTTCTGTTCCCCACTTTATCTAGTGAATCCTCTCACCTCCTGTGACTCTGGCCTGTACCCCAGCTCTCGTATGCATAAATAAATAAATCTTTAAAAAAAAAGAAAGAAAAAGGAATCTGATTATGTTGTATCCCGCTCAAAACTTCCAGAGGCTTCCATCACACTGAGAAAAGATCCTCACTCCTGGCCATGGCCCAGAGCTGCCAACTCCCCTCCTGCTTCCTTCAGCCCCGTTGTGTATTCTCCACTTGAGCCACATCACTGCTCTTGTCTGCCTCAGAGTCTCTCACATTTGCTATTCCCTCTGTCTGGAACATCTTGGTGCTGATCTGATCACACCGTTCAGGGCCTGCCAGATTGGCGCCTCCTCCAGGCAGCCTTCCCTGATCACCCCATGGAGAACATTCAGACCCTCCTATCCTCTCCCCCACTTCCTTTCACCCCTTTCCCTGCTCAGTTCTTGCCTCTAGCACTTACTCCACAAACTCATATTATTCTTAATATGTTACTGTGCTTATTGTTTCTCTCTCAAGTATTGATACAACGCCAGCTCCATGAAGACTGAAATTCGTCTTATTCTTGGCAGAATCTCTGGCACCTAGAACAGCATGTACATGGTAGTCACCAGATAAATACTTGCTGAAGGAATCATTAGCATTTTGGTAACTGTGCTTTCAGGTTTCACGTCTATCG
This sequence comes from Galemys pyrenaicus, assembly GCA_019455555.1. NCBI lineage: Eukaryota > Metazoa > Chordata > Mammalia > Eulipotyphla > Talpidae > Galemys > Galemys pyrenaicus. The sequence continues at coordinate 1,822,679 of JAGFMF010011854.1, read as the reverse complement.
TTTATGCAAAGTGGATTCATTTTCTATCATTTTATTCATATAAAGTACAGAGTGCTAGCTACCCAATTTTGTATCTCAATTTTTTAAAATCTACTATTATAGCTAAACATTTTTTGTTTTTTAGGACCAACTCTTCATGAACATTTTAAAGATGACACATTCTTCCTTTGGGTACAGATAGCAATATATTCTTGACTTTTTAGGTAAATTCTAGTCACTGTCTCTGTAGCAAACGTCTTAGCGCCTAAATTGTTTTTCTTTATCTCGGGTAACTTCCTTAGCATCACATCCTGCAACTGGAATTCCAGGACCCAAAGAATGTGAGTGCCTTTCCATTTCTTCCTGCAGGCTGGCCAATGAGAACATCCCTCTCTTTCCCGCCCTCTTTTCTGTTCAGTCTCACCCCATCAGCAAAAGCCCAGCGATGAGCCCCAGCCTCTTCAACATCTACGGGAAGAGCCCTCTGATCGTGCACTTCCTGCAGAACTATGCCAGCCTGCAGCACAGGGGCAAGGACGTGCTGATCCGCAGGCTGGAGAAGCCCAAGACTGTACCATATCCTCCCCAGCACTGAGGCCGCGCCTCGCGCCAGCCCCTGCTGCCTCTCCCCACAAGGAAGGGGCATCCAGCCCACAGCATGGCGCCTGGCATACCGTGGGCACCACCGAGGGTGGCCATTCACCTGCGCCTAAGGGTCACGATCTCGCTCATTTTAGTTCCAAATCCGCCTTATGAGCTGGGTGTGCAAGTGCAATGCTGCCGTGTGCAAAATCTCATTTTCCCACCTGCCAGAAGGGACGCGCTAACTGGGTCCTCTGGTTACTCTGGTTCACCCGAGTAACTCATGAACCCGAGTATGTGCTGACCGGGATGGTGGGTGGCTAGGCTTCCTCTAACGCCCTCCTCATGCACATCCTCAGACTCAATCAGAAATGGCTGGCCTGTTGGCAGTTACCCTAAAGATCTGGGTTAAAAAAAAAAAAAAGCTATAATGGGCGTCCTACGTCTTTGCAGACTGCGCTGGGGGCCCGCTCAGCTGCTTGCCAGTTAACTGATTCTAGGCAAGTTCCAGCTACTCGCCAAGCCTCATTTTTCTCATCTGTAAAATGAGGATAACAGAACCTGCCTCGCATGGCAGCTAGTTGAGGATGGGGGTGCTTCTTATCTGCACGCAGCACCCAGCCTGGGTTGGGGATACACAGTCCAGATTTGAGTCCCAGCTCAGCAACCCACTTGTCTTAAGATCTCAGGTGCACAAGTCACTCTGAGCTCAACATCTTTATCAACACATTCCTTTTTAAAAATGAATTCCTGGGGGCTTCCCTGGAGGCGCAAGCGGTTTAGCACCACACTATGAAGCATCCCCAGCCACTGCAGCACCAGTTCGATCCCCGGCCGGTGGGCTGACCCACATGGCGCAGCAGACCTCTCCTGCGTTGCCCACTGCTTCCCTCAGTGTTGTACTTCAGTAGATCTGCCTGTTTGTTCCCTACTCTGTCTCATCCCCCACACACATCTGGCCTGCACCCCAGTTCTTGTATGCATAAATAAATCTTAAAAAAACTTACTGAGGCCCCCCTGGTGGCGCAGCAGGTTGAGTGCTATTCTGTGAAGCATCTGCTGCACAGCAGCATGAATTTGATCCCTGGCCAGGGAGGGGACCCACATGGCGCAGCAGACCTCTCCTGCCTCGCCCGCTGCTCCCCTCAGCAGTGTGTTTCAGTGGATCTGCCTGTTCTGCTCCCCACTCTGTCTCTGGCGGATCCTCTCACCTCCCACATCTCTGGCCTGTTCCCCAGCTCTTGTATGCATAAATAAATATATTTTTTAAAAAAAATTACTATTTCCACAACACTCTCCCTTATGTCCCCTGGACCCTCTCTCCCTTCCTCCTCTTAACCTCAGTAAAATCAATTCGGCTATCAGTGTCCCCTCATTTATAATGATTTTGCTCTGTCAGTTAATCCGCTTTGTTTCCTTATGTTCCTGCAGGCTGGCCAATGAGAACATCCCTCTCTAATGTGAAATCATCCAATATTGATCTTTATCTTTCTGCCCTTTGCTTCAGGTAACCCACTTGAGTTCCCGCCCCTTGGCCATGTACCTGAGTCCATCTCGCTCACCTTAGGGCTGAGTAGTGTTCCACACCTTCTTGATCCAGCCCCCTTACCCGTGGGCGCTTAGACTGCTTCCAAATCCCAGCTATTGTAAATAGTCAACCTGTGCCCAAAATAAGGACAGTTTTACCGAACTAGTGGTGATGTGCCCTGTGTTAAGTGGAATACAGCTGGCACTGACTAATAACAGGGATTGTCATTATTACTGCCATCATCTAAAGTAGGCACTATTAGCCCTGCTTTTTTTTCCCCAAAGATTTATTCATTTATGCATACAAAATGTGGGGTACAGGTCAGAGATGTGGGGGTGTGTGAGAGGATCCACCAGAGACAGAGCGGGGAGCAGAACAGAGCAGATCCACTGAAATACACTGCTGAGGGGAGCAGCCGGGAGGCAGGAGAGGTCTGCTGTGGGTCCCCTCCCTGGCCGGGGATCGAACTGGTGCTGCAGTGGCTGCAGATGCTTCATAGTGCGGTGCTTAGCCCCTTGCGCCACCAGGGAGCCCCAGCCCTACTTTATAGACAAGGAAACCGAGACACAGGATGACACGCCTGCCTGAGGCCCCCGACTGCTGCAAGTGCAGCTGATCCTGACCCTCAGGGAGACTGGGGCGGGGAGCAGAACTTTTCAGCACACAGAACTGAGCTAGGGCTGAGAAATTGGGCCTGGGCGGAGAGGAACGCTGGACCTCCTTTCTCCTCACTTCCCTGATAACATTTAGAATTGCAGACGACAGTCTGAAAAGGCATCTCCTAACCCTCCTGCCCGACGGAGGAGAGAAGGGCCTCCTCAGAAGGTGGGCGAGGGCCCAGTCAGGCAGGGGCTGCGCAGTGCTTCCTCCTGACAGGCGCCATCATAGGGCATCAGCCCTGCTCAGAACCCAGAGTCCTCCCGGCTCCGGCCCCCCTCTCCCCCCAGACAGGAGGCCCCTCCCACTAGCAATACCAAGTCAGCACCCAGGACGACTGGGCTTTCCTTGACCACGGCGCCACTGAGTCTGGGCTGAGGTACACGGACATCATCAACCTGACCCGCGGCAACATGAAGGGGCGGAGTCTGAAACTGCACCAGTTGAACCAGGTTCACTGGCAAGAATGGCGCTATTTTGATCAGTACCTCAAGGAACTGCAGGACAACTTCCAGAGGTGCGTGGGCCCTGGGGAGGGGCCCCCCAAGCTGTGGGCTGCTGCAGTGCGTCAAGGTGGCGTCATCTATGTCAGTCCAACAATTTGAATAAATAGCAATTTTTCCGTAACATCTAACATAAATGTTATTTATGGTACCTGTAACATTTACCGACATTACTATCTGATGGCAACATTTTACTTATATATAACATTTATATTGTATATAACATATATAGAAATTTTATTTAAAACATACATAACATTTATATTATCTATATAACATAATGTATGTAAATGTTATGTTATAGGCAGCATTTATTGACATTATATATAACGTCATATAAAAATAGTATTTATATAACATTTACATTATATACATTATTTATGCAACATATAAATATTATTTATGTTACATATAGCATTTATTTACACTAACACTTTATATATAAATTGTATTTATATGCATTTACAATATCATATTTTTATATAATATATAATACTATATATAACATATAACAGAACATATACATCGTATGTATATATTTAATGTGTTACATATACTGTGTATATGTAAATAACATTTTTACATCATGTATATAACATAGTTTACATACACATTTTTATATAGCATGTTTACAATATTTTACATAATATCTTAAGCACATTTGGCTTCCTTGTGGTTGGAAGTAAATGCCACAATCACACAGATCTTTTTTTGTTAAGCTTTTTTCTAACTACAACAACACAATTTATGCTCAGTGAAAACAAAGAAGCTAAAAAAGCAACTACAGGTGTACACTGACAGTGCTTCTCTGTAAATCCTTTCAGTCTCGTTTCCTGGGCACTTCCACCTGTCTCCCTAAACAAAAGTAATAAAGGAATAGTGTCACACTGTGGTTTGCTTTCTAGACACCCCCCCGCTCCACCAGCCCTTATTATGGACATTTTATTGTGGACACTTTTCTGCCTTTCTCAGTACTATTATTTTATTGAGAACATTTTTGGACCTTTCAGAAATGTTGAAATAATATTGTAGTGAACACTATGTGCTTTCACAGTATTTACTCATTATTCATCTTTTTTCTCTAATTTTAATTAGGTTAAATTCAAATAATCAGGTCACATCTGCCCTTTGGTATCTCTTTTGGGCTTTACTCACTACTCCAGGATCCAAGAAGAATCAGGAATTACAATTTGTTGTTATATTTTTGGTGTCTTCCTTTATAATAGTGCCTGTCTCCCATCCCCTCTCCCTTTTTATTTAATGACATGAACTTCTGAGACGATCAAGCCACATTCTGGGTTTTTCTGATCATTTCTTTAGGGTACTATCTAACCTGCCTTGAGTTCAGGAAGCACATTTTATTCCTCAGCACCCAGGGCTGAAAATGACCCCGACACACAGCAGGAGCTCAGTGGTTTAGTTGCTACCCTGCCATCAGCTCTTGACAGACATAATGAATGAATTTGTAGATCAATAAATACGTGACACTCTTTACATATGAAGGCAGGCATGAGAAGAGCATGTGGACACTTTCATCCTTTTCCATCTGTGTCTTTGTGATTTCTCCACAGGGAGGTGAAAAATATCGATCAAAGGGAAGCAAATAAGAAAAAGGCAAACCAGATGTTCATCCCATCTTTGAAGACCCTCGAGGAATCCCCTGACAAGAAATCTAAAAGAAACTTCTTTGAGGGTCCCCTTGGCAGAAAAGCTAAAGGAAACTATCAGAGAGAAGTTGACTTTCTTTCAAGGTATGTTTGAACAAAGTTCATGGGAAAAGCAGAATTCTTATGTATTACACATAAAAATTGGCTCACTTTTATGTGTTATCCACTAAACTCTCGTTTTTATTATTATTGATGTAATGCTAAGAGTTGCCAATGGTTTTGTTCTTCCTCTGTTCCCAGCACATTTTATGAACTGTGTGGATCAGGGCTCTTTGTTGCAAGTATTGGGAAACCAGCTCAAACTAGCTTGGCCAGAAGGAGAATCGAGTGGCTTCAGTAACTAGGACAGGCAGACAGGCTGGGACCAGCATGTTGGACCTAAGGGCTCCATAATATTCTGATATTTTCAGATTCATTCTCTCCCCACCCCCTGGATGTTGACTTGTTTTTGTTGCATTGAGAGGAAATTTCCCCCTGAGTTCTTGTCAGGCTGCTGAACAATCAAGTCAACATCACACATACAATAATAGCCAAACTGATCATCCATGTTGTCAGTTAAGAAAAAAAAACCCACAAAAACCTTTGAAATGGATCAAAATAAAACCTTTAACCTAATGAATAATAGCAAACTCATCTGTTTCTCCTTGCAGTTCCATCTTTTTTTTTTCTTCCTGGAGTTTCATGCTCTGTTGTTAGGCGCATATATAGTAACAATTGCTAGATCTTCTTTATCATCCTGTGACACTCTTCTGTATCCCTAATGACTATCCTTGCTTTCAACTCTGCTATGTCTGAAGTTAAAGAGCTGCTCCTCCTTTCTTTTGGTTAATTTAGCATGCTACATTTTCCTCCATCCATTCCTTGCTTATCTTTTGCTCCATTGATTCTTAAGGAGCATCCCCAGAAGTCTCAAACAACTTTCTTATTACATCTCATGACTAGAACACAACTACATGTTCTATGGCAACTTTTTCCTTTTTTAAAAGATGTTATATTAAAAAAATTAAAATGCTTATTTATAATTATATTATTGTTGCTGTGTTGCTGAGGTAGAATTTTCCATTAAAATCTACATGTTTTAAGGGTATATATAGTTCAGTGTTCTTTTAGTAAATTTACAGTGTTACAATGGTTACCTCAACCCAGTTTTTGGTTTTATTCACACCCCAGAAAGATGCCTCATTACTCTTTTTGTTCTTTCCCTTTACCAGTTCCAATTCTAAAAACCTCCCTAGAAATACCATATAACATTGCCACTTAGTTTCAAGGGACAGATAGATCACATGTGATGTTAGATCACATGAGATGACAAATAGGTCACATGCGATGTTAGTTTCAAAGGAGTCTGGGAAATGTAGGATTTTTTTAAAAATCTGGACACATTGTCAACTTAAACAAAAACTGGCTCTATTGCTAAAGAAAAAAATGGAGCATGGTGATGGATTGGCAACTAATCATATCTATCACAGATAGATACTCACCAGCTTAGAGATGAAGATCCCAAGTAAAATAAGTGGAGAAATGTATCCAAGGAAACTTTCCAATCTTAAATCTTTCCATTTAAGTTTTCCTTCAGAGCAGAAAAAGATCACAATTTTCTTTTATTAGCGCAGTTTAGCTTGAGACCCACTTGTTTGAGTCTATGCAGTCCTACAGCATCACTGGTTACTCCTCAGTGATCTTTCTGATCTTAGACTCTCAGAAATATGAAAAGCCAACCCAGTGTAATTCACCAGTATTATTGTTGCTCCTTAAGATCTGACTACCTTTCAGCTACTTAATTCAGCTAACCTCAAGATGACCCTTAAAACCTGGGCACTGCCTTCAGGAAGCCTTCCCTGATTTGCCTACTCAGGTACCCACTGAGCACGTGGTGCTCTGCTGATCCATTCCACACAACATGTAGCTTTACATCTAGTTAGAGATTCACTTCTCCATCTCCCTAAGAACAAAGTCTGTCTTTGAGGTTGGGAATCTTGCCCCAGATAACCAGCACATGGCACCCCACAGGGTCCTCAGTCAATGCTTGGGAGATGAATGAAGGAGTCACCTGTACCTGTTCAGCCTTTAGTTACTTACTATTGCTAATGTTGCCAATTAACTTATAAGTCTTTTCTTTCAATACCTGTCAAGATTTGGAAAAATCACATTGAATTTTTGTTGATACCTCCTTCACAGGAAGGGAAAGCAATACTCGGGTTGAACTTCTCTTGCTTATCATTTTCAAACCTTGATGAATTATCTTCCCAGAGCCAAGATGCCCTTACCCTACTACCAGGTTGGGTAAAACTACAGAAGAAAAATAACATTATGGCCCTAAACTGAGAAACAGAAATAACTATTTCCAGGATAGAAAATGATTCTATTAAAATTTTTCCTAGGCTAGTGAAAAGCAAGAGTGAGGAGGTTTTTGTTTGAGCCACTACATCTTTCTTTTATTCCTTACTTTAAAACGCTCTAATAGTGTCAAATCACAATATGATGATAGTGAATACCATTTACTTACTGTTTACACCAGACATTAAATTAAACTTGTTACAAACATGACCGCACTCTAACCTCCTTCAAGGTCCTATGAGAGAGAAACTACTCACTCTGTATTTCTTACAGAGACAAGTCAGGTCTGGAGAGGTTCTCAAAGAGCCCCAAGGTTGATGCTGAGTAAGTAGCAGTAATAAAGTCCATAAAGGTACTGTCATTTTAAAATTCTGGCCTCGGGGCCTCCCTGGTAGCACAATGGGTTAAGCACTTCATTGTGAAGCAAACTGCAGCACGAGTTCGATCCCAGGCCAGGGAGGTGACCCACATGGTGCAGCAGACCTCTCCTGCCTCTTCTGCTGCTCCCCTCAGCAGTGTGTTTCAGTAGATTTGCTTGTTCTGCTCCCCACTCTCTCTCTGATGACTCCTCTTACCCCGCATCTCTGACCTGTACCCCAGTTCTTGTATGCATAAATAAATCTTTAAAAAAATAATAAAGTCCAAATCCTTTAAAAATAAATAAATAAAATAAAATTCTGGCCTCATTCCTGGTGGCCTAGGGGCTAAGTCTCCATGTTAACACTGCTACATCCTGAGTTCGATCCCCAGCCAGGGAGGGGACCCCCATGGCACAGCAGACCTCTCCTGTCTCCCCGCTGCTCCCCTCAGTAGTGTATTTCAGTCGATGTGCCTGTTCTGCTCCCCACTGTGTCTCTGGTGACTCCTCTCTCTCACACCCACTCCCTGTACCTCTGGCCTATTTTATGCTTGTAGGCATAAAATAAATAAATCTTAAAAAAAAAAAACACTTAGAACAGTGCTTGATGAAAAATAAACAAAGTAAGCATAATATAAGGGTTTATTAAATTAAGTAAAGAATAGTTCAACAAAGCTTGTTGAACTCCTCTCCCCCTCCTCTCCTGCCTCAGGAGGTGTTAGTGCTTGTTTTCCACCTCAGATCTAGATCCCACCTGCTGTTCTGCTTCGGATTTTATTATTTATGTATGTATGTATGTATGTATGTATGTATGTATGTATACAAGCACTGGGGTACAGGCCAGAGGTGTGGGGGGGGTGAGAGGATTCACCACAGAGAGCGGGATGCAGAACAGGCAGATCAAAGGAAGCACACTGCTGAGGGGAGCAGCGGGCACAGCAGGAGAGGTCTGCTGCGCCATGTGGGTCCCCTCTCTGGCCGGCAGCAGGGATCGAACTCGTG
>JAGFMF010011854.1:1798702-1808774 GCA_019455555.1 Galemys pyrenaicus | reverse complement strand
CTCTCACCCCCCCCCCCCACACCTCTGGACTGTACCCCAGTGCTTGTACGCATAAATAAATAAATCTTTAAAAAAAAGAAAAGAGAAGCCCCCATTTGACCTCCTAACCCCAGGGTCAGCTTTCTGTGTTTAATCGCAAGCCAGTCACCTAGGCCTAGCATCCCTCCCTACCTCAAGGCCTTCTACCTCTTTACTCCTTCTCTGTGACCTCTCTTCATCTCAGAACAACCCCCATCTTAGGGCCTTTTCTCACAGCAGCCTCAGGGCCCACCTCAGCCCCCCTTAATTTCAATGCCCCTCATCTCAGGGTCCTCTCCCTGACTTCAGTATCTCCCTCAGCTTCAGGAGAAGGCCCAGCTTCCCCTCCCGTCTAAGTCCCTGTCCTCAGTACTCTTTCTCTACCGCGGTACCCTCCATCTCCCCAGCGCACCACCCCCAGAAGCTCCTTTCAAGGTTCCCCTTCCCTCGCTCCCCGACAAGAACGCGCCCACTTTAGACCCGCCCCTTGCCCCGCCCACCCTTGGCCCCGCCCACGCCGGCGCACTCTCTGACTCTCGCCGCCCTTTGGCGCCAAAGGTCGCGGTCCGCGACGCCCAAGCGACGAGTCTCCGAGTTCGGGTTCCAAGTCAGAATCCCTGAAGACTTGCAAGCCCGGGTGGGGGGGCGGAAGGATTGAGCTTAGAGATCTCGGGGAGACTCTGGGTACGAGGTGGGTTTGTGGGCAAAAGGGAAAGCGAGTGAAGAAGCCAAGGGGCGGCTCCAGTTTCCTTCCTCGAGTGATGCTTGGGGGGCGCGTTGTCGGCCCCGGCTCGGCCTGGGGCGTCTGGCCCCGTGGCCATCGGGAAGCTGGGGTCGCCGGGGGTTCCCAGCATCCTTACTTTAAATCAAGCCCTAAGATTCAGGAGCCCTCCTAGACCTCCCTGTGAGGGAATCGAGCGTCAGGGGCAAGTCCAGGCAGGCGCTGAGCACGCCCCTCGCTGAGGGAAGAGGTGAGGGTGACCTGGACCCCCTTTCCCGCCCTGGAGCCCCCATTTTAGGGCCAGCTGTTAAGTCCACCAGTAGCTACTTTAGAAGGATGGAGAAGAATCTTCATTCAGTGAGAGAAGCAATGAATTTTAGCTAATTAGAAACCTGAGGGGCAGTGTTCCAGAAGATTCTAGCTACGCTATCTCCATGTTTGCCTCGGGTACTGTGCTGTTTTAGAAATATTGGTGGGTGGGCAGCATACTTCTGCCAGGTGATTTGTTCCCCTTTGGGGCTATAATCCGTCATTTGACTGTTCAGTGAGGCAGTGGAGTAGACCCAAAAATTTGGACCACATTTTACTCTTAGTAAGCAAAAATAACTGTGGTGTGAAAGACCCTGGTGTGATTTGACCCTGATGTTACATCATTAATATTGGGTATCCACCATGCTTTTTAAGGTGTTTTTTTTTTTAATGTCAATGTATTTTTTCTCATTTCTTCTTTAAATATTTATGCATACAAGAACTGGGGTATAGGTCAGAGGTGTGGGGTGAGAGGATTCACCAGAGATAGAGTGGGGAGCAGAACAGGCAGATGGACTAAAATACACTGCTGAGGGGAGCAGTGGGCGAGGCAGGAGGCAGGAGGTGCGCCGTGTGGGTCCCCTCTCTGGCTGGGGATCCACTTGCGCTGCTGTGCTTTGGATGCTTCATAGTGCGGTGCTTAACTTCTTGTGCCACCAGGGAGGCCCCATAATTTTTAATCTTAAAAAAATCGTGAAGCAGGTATATTCTAAAAAGCAAAAAGATAAATATTACAAGATAGCCTGTTCATCATTAGCAAGAAGGAAAGCATTCATGTACAGGAGAAAAATAAAATTATTTATTAAGGACAGGCTAAGCACTGAGTGCGAGGAAGGATGCAGAAAGAATAATACGAAGTTCTTAGATATGTTAAGGTAAACATGCAAGGTTAAATAGCAATAGGCAATTCTAAACATTCTATGGTGGCAGTGAAGATGGCATTAGTCAGCCTTGACTAACTATCAAATCAAAAGATAAAAAGCTGGGCCTCCCTGGGGACGCAGTGGGTTAAGTAAACCGCAGTCAATGCAGCACTAGTTCGATCTCTGCCGGAGGCCAGGGAGGGGGACCCACGTGGCATGGCAGACCTCTCCTGCCTCCCCGCTGCTCCCTTCAGCAGTGTATTTCAAGTTCATCTGCCTGTTCTGTTACCTACTCTGTCTCTGGTGGATCCTCTTACCCCCCACATCTCTGGTCTGTACCCCAGTTCTTGTATACATAAACAAATCTTTAAAAAAAAAAAAGATAAAAAGTGTGGAGGAAAGAAACTATCCCCCACCCCCACATACACTGACCAAAAATATGCCCCATGCTCACCAGAAAAGACTGGCCAACTCAGTCTTTCCAAACCAAATGTTTCTCTTATTGTCCTTACAGCCCTTGGTGACTTTGAAATAAAATCAAGGTCCCTGGGCAAAGGTTTTGACACTATTATGATTTCTGCTACTTCTTAAATAATATTTCTTATTTCCCCAGAATTGATTAATTTTTTGCTGCCTACCTTACATTATGAAGGAAGATCAAGTTGTACTGGAAGAACCAGGTTTCCAAGATGAAGAGGTATGATTAGAATGTTGAAAGATGTAGACATTCAGTCATTCCACAAAAATGAAGTTCATTTTCTGAGCTGCTATTTTTAGAAACTGCAAGTAGAAATAAAGCATAGTTCTGGAGAGAGGCAGTAGCACAAATATGTAACAACTTGATCTGCAAGGGGTGCTAAGATTAGCTACTTAGCAACTGGAATGAAAGTATTGTAATAATTTAACAACTGGTTTGGGCATACTGGCACCTGTGCCTGTTGGTACCAAACAGCAGAGGAAGAAGTTGATGGTCTGTGGAGAAAAAGAAAGTTGAGAAAACATATTTAAAAACAGGTTAAATGTTGTTTAATTACTTGGGTTGAGGCTTTAAAAATGTTGAGAGACCTTGTTCCAAGACCTTGCAGTACTGATTCTTACTGGAAAAAAATTTTTTTAAAAATTTATGCATACAAGAACTAGGTTACAGGCCAGAAGTGTGTGTGTGTATGGGGGGTGGGGTGGGGGAGAAGATCCACCGGAGACAGAGTGGGGAACAGAACCAGCAGATCAAGGGAAATACACTGCTGAGGGGAGCAGCGGGCACAGCAGGAGAGGTCTGCCGAGCCATGTGGATCCCCGCCCTGGCCTCCGGCAGGGATCAAACTCGTGCTGCAGTGGCTGCGGTTTGCTTCATAGTGTGTTGCTTAACCCACTGCGCCACCAGGGAGGCCCGGAAAAAAAATTTTTGATTGTACTACAGACTGTCTAGGGAAGTGGAATTTGAGGCTTTTCGGAGTGACTCATCATAATGAGTTGATGCTTTAAAAGATGTGACACAATTGAATACGAAGAATCAAAATTCCACTTTTCTCTGTGGCTGTCTTTTAGGAATCTTTGTTTCAAGACATTGACCTGTTACAAAAACATGGAATTGTAAGTATTTTTTTTCCCAATGCTCTGTGACATTGTCCCGTTCAGGGTTTCTCAGCTTTGACCCTACTGGGATTTGGAACTGGGTGATTCTTTGTTTTGGGGGGTTGTCCCTTGTATTTTAGAATGTTTAGCAACATTCCTGGGTCCTTACCCCCGCTCCATGACAGTAACACCCCTCTAGTTGTGCAACTGAGAATTTCTCCAGACATTGTTCAGCGTCACCAGGTGGCAAAATTGCTCCCTCTTGGTTAAAAACCACTGGTTTAACTGGAGGAGTTCAGAGCTACCTACATCCACTGTCTTTGTCAGTAGAAAATTCAATTCTAAGTCAGATGATGAGCATAATGATGCTTGCAGAAATCCAGACTTTGAATAACAAACTGGCTGAATTTCAACTGCAATCAGCTGATAGTAAAACTTCTCTTTTGAAGCCCTCACATTCAGTCTTTCAGTTGGATTTAGAAAATTGGAGCAATAGAAAATCCTGGTCCTTTAGTGATGTAGTTATTTGCATTCTCCAAGAGCAGAAGAAAAAAAATTAAAGAACATATTGGTAGTGAAGTTCTGTAGAAGAAAGAAGCTGAACTGAGGGGGTGAATGTGTGATAAAATTGTTGGTTTTTCTAACAACAGACTTCTTTTTGAATTCTTGTTATATTGCCTTGGTCTCACTAACATTCTTGGGAAATCAGGGCACAGCCAGAACATTTGGCAGCGTGCTGGGTATGTTCTACTCAGATATTTCTAGAACATTTGGCTACATGGTGGGTGGGTTCCACCTGGCTGCTTGTATAAAATTGGCACCGTGGTGGAAGGAGATGGACACAGAAGTACAAGACATAGTATTGGAGACTTTCAGGCTGGCATTTTATCAATCTGCTACACTCATTCTTTTATTTACAGAACGTGGCTGACATTAAGAAACTGAAGTCAGTAGGCATTTGTACCATCAAAGGGATACAGATGACCACAAGAAGAGCCCTGTGCAATGTCAAAGGGCTTTCGGAAGCAAAAGTGGACAAGATTAAAGAGGCAGCCAACAAACTTATTGTAAGCAACTCCATTCTTTGTTTTCATTTAGAAGGCCTCATCAGTGTCTCTCTAACTTTTCTCATTCTGAACACTAGCAACTGTTGGGGGAGCTCCGAATTCCTGTAGATCACAATATGGTATATTCCCCATATTCATCTTTTATTACTTCAGTTGCAAAGCAACAGCTTTTGAGGCAGGGTTTAAGAGAGCAGGACAGGAGGAAGGTAATTAATTTTTGTCTCCCCTTTACATTACTCCATCCCCACTTTTTTTGTTTCTTTTTTTTGTTGTTGTTTGTTTCTCTGCCTTTCCTTCTCACTTTTGTTTTTTACTTTCCTCCTCATTTTGTCTTTTCTCCTCAGATGTTATGTGTATGGCTGTTGCAAAGCACATAGCACCAAAGATGTTGGTCTCTCTTGGTATAGGCCATTTGACAAAAGACAACTGGGTTTGAAAAGACTAAGTACTGGATCTACATGTGTGCTGTTGAGGTAGATATGATCAAGAATATGCTCACTGAAGCAGCTCAGCTAAAGTAACCTGTATGTTGTGGAACCGTGAGAGGCCCATGCAGCTGAGAGACTCCAAGTGAAAACATATGCCTTCAACTTGAGTTTTGCATAGCACTTTCTGGGACTACTAGAGGTACCAACTCTGAGAATAGGAATGTGCAGAAAGGTAATCACCAAGTCTCCTTACAGAAGAGCAGGTGTCTCCATTTCTACATTTGTTCGCTATAGGGCCTCATTCTAGCGAGTCCTAGAAGTTATTCTTCACCAACAGCCATTTGGTTTCCTTCCCTAGAGGCAATGAGAGCGATGCAGGTGGTGGTGTGGTCCTGAACTTGGAAATGAGCCAGTTGAACCTTTCTGAAACAGCTCAGTTGCTGTAGCTTCAGAGTAAATCCAGGCAGCATATCCCACAAGTCAATTCCACAACTTCCAGAGTATCTGAGGAAGCTCTAGAGCAGTGCCCAGGGTATGGGGAGCTGCTACTTTATATCTTCTTTTCTTTGGAAACTAATTCCCATTACTAAAGAAAAGACTCCCTCTCCTCAAGCACCTATTCCTATTCCTAGAGTTTATCCTTTTTTAGCTAAAGCTGTTTATTATTAGAGAAAGATATTATTGAGAGGTGAAGATAGGAGAGAGGATGTTAATTTCATAGAATGGTGGTTATAAACATTGATGTGCATCAGAATCACCTAGCGTGGCTAATGAAGAATACACAGGTCCAGGGTCACTGCAATAGGAGAGGACCTGATCCCCCCACCTTTGGTCCTCCTCAGTTCTCTGAAGTTTAAGAAACACTTACATAGTATTAAAAAACAAAGAGGGAAATATTGGATCACACAGGGTGTATTCTCACTACCACATCTGTAGCTCATTACTTAGCAGATAAGTAGTTGATCCACCACATGAAAAATATTGTCTCATGAATAGCGAAAATGAATTTCTGTGTCCCTTGCAATTTTTAGAGCTAGGAAAGCGTGACACTGTTGAATGAAATAAACTGAATCATTTCATGAAATGCCATTCTGCTTTATGCCATAAATATATCTCACTTAACCTTTATAGTTACCTTTTGAGAGATGCCGTTATTCCCATTCAACCCAAAAGAGGAAGCTGAAGTTCAGCAAAATTAAACAGTTTCGCCCACATCATACAACTAATAAATATGATAGACATAGACATGTTTTGAACGTTGGTAGGGTGGCTCTAGAACCTGTGTTCTAAACCATGAGCTTGTACCTCCTTCAGAGACAAGTGACTGTAACTTATACGTAGTAGTTGACATATACCTTGATAATCAAGGATATAATTTGGGGCAGCATTTGAACTATCATCTCATACCTTTTCTGAACCTCTCCTTTTGTCTCTGCAGGAACCAGGATTCTTGACTGCATTTGAATATAGTGAGAAGAGGAAGATGGTTTTCCACATCACCACTGGGAGCCAGGAATTTGAGTGTGTATCTCATATTTTTTATAAGCAATTTGCTATTTCCAGAACATGCCAGATACACTCTGCCTCGGGACCTTTGCAGTTAACATCCTCTCTGCCTAGAACATACTTTCTTCAGAAAGCTAAAATATCCACTTCTTTTTTTTTTTCCCTGTGGCAGAAAAATGTCCACTTCTTAATGAAGCCGTCTCTGATTGCTTTACTTGAAAATTTAAACTCCCTACTTTCATCCTCCGCATTCCTTATTCTCTTTCTGGATCTAATAGTTTTATCCAAAATATGTGCCATACCATGTGTTCTACTTACTTTTGTTTACCGTCTGTTTTTTCATTAGAATATAAGCACCATGAAGGTAAAGGATTTCTGTCTTTTATTCACTGCTTTACCCAAGTACATAGAACATTCTCTAGCACAGTCTTAGGCATTCAGTAAATGTCTGTCAAGTGATTAAGTGAATAAACAATGAAGCAAGTTGGAGAAATGCAGTATACTCTATATTCCTCTTGGAGATACACAGTGCACTAGCAGGATCTAAAATCCTGCAGTAAAACAAAATACTGATCTAACTTAGCATTGTCTCAAATTTTAAAAACTATAGAACCTTTTTTCCAAGTAGCAGCTAAGGAAGAGTCTTTGAGAAATCCTGCCCAAAGCAAATTGGTCAAAATCAGGCCAATCGGCCAACAACATGATTCAAATGACAACTGTCAATTCATAGTCTCCAGTTGCTTTACCACTTCATGGTTGAAGAATCACCAGGCTAGAGAAATTATGGCTGTTGATAATGATATCCATGTCACAAATTTAGACTTTCGTTAAAAACACCTGTCAAGGAAATCTAATGTACACTAATTACAATCTTCCAACTCAGCATTAGCTAGTTTACTTTAACCTAAAAAATAGGATGGGGGTGGAGGGGCTCCCTGCTGGTGCAAGGGGTTAAGTCACAGCACTATGAAGCTATCCACAGCCCCTGCAGCATGAGTTTGACCCCCAGCCAGGGAGCAAATCTTTCCTGTTTCCCCATTGTTCCCCTCAGCAGTGTGTTTCAGTCCATCTGCCTGTTCTGCTCCCCACCCTGTCTCTGGTGAATCCTCTTACCTTCTGCACCTCTGGCCTGTACCCCAGTTCTTGTATGCATAAATAAATAAATCTTAAAAAAAAGTAGGACCTGTTAGCTTATGGGGAAGTGCCCAATTTCTACTCAGTCATGTCCTGTTTCCACATTGCCCCTTATAGGATGCTATAAAACTTGCTGTTGCCCCACATTCCTCAGGCCTCGAGCACATTAGGGCAGTGTATTCCCCCGTTGTTTTCTCTTAAATAAAAGACATAAAACTCATTACTAAATGATTTTACTTTTGTCACTTGACACTGTCACTGTGAGTTTTCTGGTATCCTTGATGTACTCGAGGCACAAAAAAGATTGCTCAGGATCTTAATTTTTAAGATACTAAAAATTAATATTTGATTTATTAAAATATTATATATGTTTTCTTGGGCCTCCCCTGGTGGCGCAGTGGGTTAAGCGGCGCTGTGAAGCAAACCGCAGCCACTGCAGCACGAGTTCGATCCCTGCTGCCGGCCAGGGAGGGGGACCCACATGGTGCGGCAGACCTCTCCTGCTGTGCCCGCTGCTCCCCTCAGCAGTGTACTTCCGTTGATCTGCCTGTTCTGCTCCCCACTCTCTGTGGTGAATCCTCTTGCCCCCCCCACACCTCTGGTCTGTGCCCCAGTGCTTGTATGCATAAATAAATAAATCTTTAAAAAAAATATTATATATGTTTTCTTTAAGGAGCAAGTCATTTATAAATTTATCAGATTTTAAGGGGACTTTTGTAATACAGTTAACTAAATTCTCTTAAAAATTTTAAATTATAGTTAGAAATTTAATGTTACAGTTCCTTTAACAGCTACATAATTATTAAAATCATCTAGTTACCTAAGTGTCTTTTGTAAATCTAATAACTTAAAATTACAAGTATAGTGAGTTTAGGCACTCAAATATTCAAATACTGCACATAAACTTAGTTATCAATTTAGAAACTTTGGGTGTATATTATTTAATTAGAGGTTAATTTATTATAAAAAAAGGTCAACTTATCTCAAACTTTAAAAGCTCTAAAATACTAAATATGCACAGATATTCCCAAATTTAATATGAAAATAGTAATCTGTGGTCTTGATTTGTGTCTCTATTTTTAAATTCCCCTAGATTTAAAAACACTATTTCTATATTTAATTCTGAATTTCTTGAGTTTCACAAAGGGAACAATTATGTCATTTCAAATAACTTGGGATACCCTGTCAGGTAAAGTTTGTGGTTACTTTTTTTCAGCTAATTAAGATTACATAGTAACCAGAATTTTTCTCTGCGATTTTCCAGTGCTATATAGGCTTTTTAGGTGATTTTTGTCAAGATGAGGAATTAAATTTCTCTAGTAAAGTTCTCTTTAGTAGCAGGTAAGCTTGGGCCTCCCTGGTGGCACAAGGGGTTAAGCACCACTCTATGGGGCATCTGCAGCCACTATTTCAACCCCCAACCCCACCCACCCCCAACATGGCAGCAGCAGACCTCTCCAGCCTTGCCAGCTGCTCCCTTCAGCAGTGTGCTTCAGTCAGTCTGCCTGTTCTGCTCCCCACTCAGTCTCTGGTGAATCCTCTTACCCCCACACCTCTGGCCTATACCCTGTTATATGCATAAATAAATCTTAAAAGGGCCTCCCTGGTGGCGCAGTGGGTTAAGCAATGCACTACGAAGCAGACCGCAGCCACTGCAGCTGCGGGTTCGATCCCTGCTGCCGGCCAGGGGGGCGGGACCCACATGGCACAGCAGACCTCTCCTGCTGTGCCAGCTGCTCCCCTCAGCAGTGTACTTCCATTGATCTGCCTGTTCTGCTCCCCACTCTGTCTCTGGTGGATTCTCTCACCCTCCACACCTCTGGCCTGTACCCCAGTGCTTGAATGCATAAATAAATAAATCTTAAAAAAAAAATTAAAAAAAAATCTTAAAAATAAATAGCTGGGAGGCTTATAGGCTCTCTAAGTACATGTTCTTCAAAGGGGTGATCTCTTAGCCATGTCCTTTAGATTCAAATTGTGAAGGTCAGTATCTATATTTTTCTTATCATTAAAGTTCATAATCCTTACTAAATTTGTAGATAGCTCCCTACAATTGCTTCCATATATATTTAAATTGCTCTCTTAAGACATGTAAATGTGGAATTATTTCATTACCCATCTCTTAAAGCTTTGTCTAATTTGGATATGACCCAAAATTCATGCTCATAGAAACAAAATTTTTTGAAGTGCCCCTTCCCAGTCTTAGTAGAGTTAGCACAATTAATGTTTGCTGCAAATAAATTTGTTTAAAATGAATGTGTAGGGCCTCCCTGGTGGCGCAGTGGGTTAAGCAACGCACTATGAGGCAAACTACAGCCACTGCAGCATGAGTTTGATCCCTGCCGCCGGCCGGGGAGGGGACCCACATGGTGAGGCAGACCTCTCCTGCCTTGCCCGCTGCTCCCCTCAGCAGTGTGTTTCAGTCCATCTGCCTGTTCTGCTCCCCGCTCT
>JAGFMF010011854.1:1770748-1785370 GCA_019455555.1 Galemys pyrenaicus | reverse complement strand
CTCCCTGGCCGGCAGCAGGGATCGAACTCGTGCTGCAGTGGCTGCGGTCTGCTTCATAGTGCGTTGCTTAACCCACTGCGCCACCAGGGAGGCCCCCTCCATAATATATTATGTTGCATCCTGTTCAAAGCGGCATAAATGAAACAATCTCCCTTGATCCGTTTATTCCAAATGTCCACCCTCTTCTCTTTCTCCTTCTTATCATACTCCCCCATCCTTTGAGAAAAGGAGGAAAGAAGAGAAGAAAATAAAAGAAGGGGAAATAAGAGAATAAGCTAAAGGAAGGATGTGGGTGGTTTTCTGAAGCTGTTTTTACTTGGTCAGAAATAGAAGTAAATTAAAGCCCTCTAAAAGAATGCAGAATGCCATTACACCTTTTTATACTTTACCTCAAGACTTGGTTATAACTGCTAGAATATGCAAGAAATTAAAAAAAACTATAAGAAAATTTTCTTGGTCGAGTGTCACTGAAAGAGTATCATTAAACTGAATCATTTAGTTAAATATTAAGGGTTACAATTCAATAGCTCTTATGTGCCAAAATCAATGTAAGGATCGAGGTAGTGTCTTTATATGACCTGGCACCATTACTAACACATAATATACCTCATAGGCTCGCAACAATTATATTAAATATATTTTGAGTCTTCTCAAAGACCTAAAGGTAAAGTTTTAGGTTCCCATTTTCCAGTTAAAGAAACGGAGATTCATAAAATTAAGTAACTAGCACAGTTCCCATAGGTAATAAATATTCAAGTCAGGATTATTAAATCAGATAATAATTGTAGTCACTGGCATAATGTCTTATCTAAATTATTTCATTTTATTATCTCCCAATTAAAGTTAAGAAATAGGGCCTCCCTGGTGGCCTGAGAGTTAAGTCTCAGTACTTCTACCACATTGGCCCACTGTAACAGCCTCAGTTCAATCCCTGCCCAGGGAGGGGACCCACCTGGCGCAGCAGACCTCTCCTGCCTCGCCTGCTGCTCCCCTCAGCAGTGTACTTCGGCAGATTCTCCTGTTCTGCTCCTGCTCTGTCTCTGGTGAATCCTCTCACCTTCCACACCTCTGGCCTACACCTCAGTTCTTCTACATAAAAATAAATAAAGAAACAGGCATTTAAAATGGTTAAGCAGTTTTTCTGAGGTCACTTGACTGGTTGATAAGCCAAAATTTAAAGCCAGTTCTCTCTCTAAAGTACATGCACCAAAGGTAGGTATCTAGCCTGGGGAACGGTTGCATATGTCATTTGGAAGACTTTGTAGGGATGTATCCATTACCCTGGTGAGTTAGCCAGAGTTCAGCACCCTCAGTTCTGTGGGCCGAGGTTTGATATGGTCAGTGTGCTGAGAACCATTGCATCTCCAGGGAGCAGACTCATTGAAACTGCAAACCTGGGGAGTGGAACGTTGTGGGTCCCCATAATCGCAATATTTGATTCAAATGCAGAGTATAACAACAACAGGGTTTATTTACAAGGAAAATACTGGGAGAGATTTTTAAAAATGAGAAGAGTTCCTAAGACCACAGATGGCCATCTGTCCTACCCCAGATAGTGTCCACCGTGTCCAGTAGTCCAAGCCAAAAACTGCCTGTGATGATGGCTCCCTCTGGTGAGAGCCTAAAGCTGGTGGCACACCCATAAGCAGTAGACCAGGACCCAACTCATGGTGGCAGCCGGAAGTGCTCACAGGTGGCACTGCTGAGGCAGCTCCACAGCAGCCAAGAGCAGTGATCCAGAGGCCGGGCTGGGCAGCAGCAGAGGCTGCAGCAACAGGAGACAGCAGCAGAGGTGCGGGCATAGGTCAGCAGTGCCGTCAGGAGGCAGTGCCAGAGTGGACAGCTCCTGGAGACCCTGAACACAGGCCAGTGGCAGATAGCTCGTAGAGCACTGGGCACAGCCCAGTCACAGCAGTCAGGAGATGGTACTGCTCGTGATGGAGGCAGGAGTGGCAGTCAGTGGCAGCGAAGGTCTTCCCAGATGGGGGTCTGACCAGCTGAGGTCTGAAGCAAAGGCCTTTCCAAGCGAGAGTCCCGGGCAGAGTTGGTATCCATCTGCTCCCCTGCCTGCTATGGCTTTCAAGGGTCCCTTTGCAACTCCCAACAGTGGGCTTGGGTTTCAAACCTAACTGGCAAATTTTCGAAATTGTGTTTGGTCTCAAAACCTTAACTCTGGGGCCTCCAACGCACTATGAAGCAAACTGCAGCCACTGCAGCACCAGTTCGATCCCTGCCGCTGGCCAGGGAGGGGACCCACATGGTGCAGCAGACCTCTCTCGCCTGCTGCTCCCCTCGGCAGTGTTCTCAGTCTGCCTGTTCTGCTCCCCACTCTGTCTCTCATGAGTCCTCTCACCTCCCACACCTCTGGCCCATTCTTGTATGCATAAATAAATAAATAAATCTTTATTTAAAAACAAGCAAACAAACAAAAAAACCTTTACTCCACTGGCATAAGAGACCCGACCTGCTCCGAGGCAGCCATCTCCGCTGCACAATCACCAAACCAGGGGCCCCAGAGCTCCTCTTACAACAGCTGGTGAGGCCTTGGCAGTCGATGAAAGCTCAGATGGCCAATTTACTAATGATGAGGACTGAAGTACATTCGAGTTCTAGTGATCAGTAGAAATTCATTGTCTCCCTCCAGGCAGACCCTGTAGGAATCCAAATTTTAATCCAAATGCATTTACTAAATATGGAATCCAAGCAAAGGAAGTAACTAGGTGATTTAGGAGATTATCTGCTACATAATAAGTAAATCTTGGTGGTCATTTTATTAATACCCATCTACTTTAGAGGGGGTAAAAACCATGAATCTCCTCAAGAGGTGAGAAGGATGAGAGGATTCACCAGAGACGGAACAGAACAGGCAGATTGGCTGAAGTACACTGCTGAGGGGAGCAGCGGGCGAGGCAGGAGAGGTCTGCTGCGCCATGTGGGTCCCCTCCCTGGCCGGTGGCAGGGATCGAACTTGTGCTGCAGTGGCTGTGGTTTGCTTCATAGTTTGTTGCTTAACCCGCTGCGCCACCAGGGAGGGCCCCGAATCTCCTAATCCCCGAATACATAAATTTTATATATTTATACATAGGCATTTTGAGGAGAAAGTTACATCTTTTGTTAATATCAGGAAAGAGTAAGAGCCATACAGTCTAAACAAAGATCTACACAGAATCCTGGTTACCATGATGGAGCAAGTACAATCTGAATCGTCTTGACATTCTCCCACAGCTAAAGCTGTTATGCTGTGTTACAATCTATTTTAAGTATAACCTCTTAATTTATGAATCATTTTTGAGAGTTTTTCTCCCCATATCTCTCCTATATAGTTTATAGTAGTTTTGCAAATGCTGTTATTTATTTCCCTATTTAGTTCATTCGAAATCATCTCCTTTGGAGATAATCTTAAAATTCAGGTTCTTCACCTAGAGTGATAAGTAGCAAGCAGTAATACCCATGCTCTCTTGTCCTTAGGGACCACACTGGTAAGCACAGACAATAATTTGCTAAGGTAAAGCCATGGTTATACATTTAGAAGTTCCAGCATCCTGCTCTTCTCTAGATTCTCTATATTCACGGTTAGGGAGATTACTTCAATTGGGAGGAAAGCCACAGACTGTGGCCCATGAATCAAAAATTACAAGGTAGTGTACTTTCACAGGGAGTACACACAGTGGTATGAGAACACAAAGAAGACAGGTTCTGCTCTGTTTCAGGGGATTAGGCAAGATTTTCTAGAAGGAATGGCATTTGATGGGTGAGCAGTAGCCCAGTGAACACAGTGGAGAAAGGGCTCTTGTTTCTTTTTCTTTTTTTTTTTAAGATTTATTTATTTATGCATACAAAGGTTGGGGTACAGGCCAGAGTCCAGGGAGGTGAGAGGATTCACCAGACAGAGCGGGGAGCAGAACAGGCAGACGGCTGAAACACACTGCTGAGGGGAGCAGCGGGTGAGGCAGGAGAGGTCTGCTGCGCCATGTGGGTCCCCTCCCTGGCCAGTGGCAGGGATCGAACTCGTGCTGCAGTGGCTGTGGTCTGCTTCATAGTTTGTTGCTTAACCCAGTGCACCACCAGGGAGGTCCCAGGGCTCTTGTTTCTAAGGGACTTGTAGGCACAGAAGTATGGAGGCATGAGAAGACTGGCTGAAATAAAAAAGAAGTTTGAGAGGCAAGGAGGAACAAGAGTATAACTATAGATAAGTAGGGAGATGGCAGATAGAAAGACAAGGAGTTCTGTTAATTTTGTGAAGCAGGCAGTGTTCAAGGTGAGGGGACTGGAATGGAAAAGTGTGCTTAAGGAGACTGCTGGAGGTTCGCAGATGGCAGGTGAAGCTAGCCATGCTCATATGGAAGAGTTACCGAGCAGTATTGCGACACCATCTGTGAGAAGCAGTAACAGAGCTGTGAAAACTCACCACCCATGTAGCTAATCCTGACTATCCTTTCTTATCTCCTTTTAGTAGAAGTTTCTAGCTGATCTACCTTCTGTGGAAGCACCATCTTTCTCGAGAGTTCTAATACTGTCCTTGGTATTTTTGTGACATCTATATTTTTAGTGCAAGAAGTATTTTTGGGCACCCACTGTGTAAGTAGTCGCTACAAAGCTAAATATTATGTAGTCTGTCCTTAAGGAGCTTAGTAATAAGTACTAGAGTAGGGGTTGCAGGGGAATATATAAGAGAACAATAAAGGGAAAACCTGAAAAATTCATTACAGAAGTATAAATGCAGAGTTTACAAATTCTGAATTCACAGCCCAGTTCAGAATATCAAGACTGCAAGCAAGCTCATCTATATACCACATAGGATTCTTTTTAAGACCTTGAAGAACTACCCATAATGTAGGATAACCTGGGAAGTTAGAGCCAGTTCACTAGAAAGAGTGGCATAGGCCCCCCTGGTAGCCTAGGGGCTAAGCCTCAGCACCATCATTGCTGTGGGCTGAGTTCGATCCCAGCCAGGGAGCTGACCCACATGGCACAGCAGACCTCTCCTGTCTCACCCACTGCTCTCATGTAGCAGTGTATTTCCGTAGATCCTCCTGTTCTGCTCCCCACTCTGTCTCTGGTGAATCATCTCACCCCCTCCCTGTACCTCTGGCCTACACTCCATTTCTTTTATGCACAAGTAAATAAAAACAATTCTTTAAAAAAAAAAAAGAATGGCATTAAGCATTATAGAAACAACTCATCTCAATCGATTTCATCCGATTGAAATGGCGTCTTTAGCTGTGTGGCGCACCCAAGCTCTTAACTGTCAGTCTCAGCTGCCTGGCTGCTTTTTTGACATTGATTTACTCCAGAACTAAATCTTGGTGTTTATTTCCATGTTGGACCTGCTGTTTCTTAACCAGTCCTACCCAGTCCCATCAGGGATCTCACGGTTGGTTTAACCTCTGAGCTATTTAATTGAACAACTGTTCATATTAGACTCCTTTACCAGAGAGCTTCTTACCTGCACCAGCGTAGTCTACTTAACTGCATGCAATTCAAACGCGTCCTCACTACACCGAGACTCGTCTTAGAGTAACCAGATCCTGAACACCTCTGTGAATTTGAATCCACCTGTAACTGTTGTCTCCCACAGCTGAGGTTATTATGCTCTATCGCAGTTTATTCTGATCATGTAGATTCACTTGTTCGTGTTCTGTTTCCCTTATTGGTGATTTCAAAGTCTTGATTTTCTTCTGCATCAGTTGATATGATTATGTGTTTTCTTTTTCGTTCATGCTATTGATATGGTATGTTACACGGATGATTTGCCTATGTTGAATCACTCTCGCATTCCTAATCCTACTTGGTCAAGGCAATATGCTGCTGGATTCAATTTGCTACTTTTTTTTTTTTTTTGAGAATTTTTATAGCTAGGCTTTTTTGAAGGGCTCGCTATTGAGGTTTCTCAGAACATTTCACTTCCTGCCTACTGGGTGTATTGCTCAAGATGAATATCAATATTGATAACTACCTTGCAATCATAATATTTTGAGTTCACATGATTAGACATAGTAAGAGTTTGTCTTTTCTGTATCCTGTTTTAGTAGGGTAAACTTTAGGCATCAGAGATAAAGACAAAGATATTTCTGAGATTATTCTCACTACAAATGTATAACTGGTTCAACCTTGAAGGCTCCTAAGTATAGTGGTGAACAAGGAGTTTCTCAGTCTGCTCTTATTACATGGCTTATTCATTAGACTGATAGTACTTAGACATAACACGTTAATAAATATTTCTGGTGAGTAAATAATCCAATCCTTATATTTTGTAAGGGAAAAAATTGCTTAACCCTAGGAGTTTCTTAAAACAGTGAATTATGTTCTTTTTGTGTTTTTCCTTTGTAAAAAAAAAATCAAACAAAACATGAACAGTTTATCATAGGAGTCTCATTAACCTGATCTGAATGGCAGTGGGGTAAGAGGCAGCTCCACCTGCATAGTTTATGCCTCTGCTTGTTGAGAAGACGTGCCTAGCCCACCCCGTCACCCACAGAGAAGGTGCCTTGTAATTGCAGGTGTTATTATAGTCACATGATGGAACCTGAAACGGTGTTTTGTTAATTCAGCTTTCAGGCAGACCCCAAAAAACCCATCGGGGGACACATTCTGGCTCACGCTTCAACGACAAGAATAAGCTTGAGAAAGGGAAGAGGAGAACTCAGAATTGCCAAGATTTATGACAGGTAAATATAATCTTCTTCTTAACCAGAGTCTCATTTATATAGAATTATATAGTATTAAGTAGAATTCTGAGAATCTAATTATTCCAGTGGCAAGTACGGTG
This sequence comes from Galemys pyrenaicus, assembly GCA_019455555.1. NCBI lineage: Eukaryota > Metazoa > Chordata > Mammalia > Eulipotyphla > Talpidae > Galemys > Galemys pyrenaicus. Next base: position 1,778,601 of record JAGFMF010011854.1, on the reverse strand, counting down.
CAAAATTCAGATATGTGTATTTCTTTCTCAAGAACTATTCATTATACTAAAAAGGTCCTACTATGTGCAGGTACTAGGGATTCAGGAAATTTGTTGGCAAACAGATTTGTTCCCTGATCTTCCAAAGCTTACACTGGTGCACATAATGAGTTAATCCCAATGAAAATGTGGTAAGTGCAGGAGAAGTGCACAGCATAGTAGGGCTAGTCTTCTTACAAGTGAGGAAAACGAGACCTCAAGCAGTTAGGTCACCATTGCCCTCTATCAGTTTAACACAGAGACCCGGATGATTCTTTATGAAACTATCCTCTGCTTAAACTCCTCCAATGGCTTCCCATCTTAATTCAGAAAAAAAGCCCAGCATCTACAGTAATGTATAGAGCACTACAGGAAGGGCCTTCCTCTTCTTCCTCCTACTCCAGCCCCCCTTAGTCAGTGTACTCCAACCTCAAGGGGCATCTTGATCTTCTATAAACGTGCGAGGCATGCTCTTACCTTAGACCCTTTGTGCTTACTGTTCCCCCTGGCTGGACTAAGCTTTCCCCCTCTCCCCACACGGCCCTCTTTTTGGTTATCCCCAAGTCTTTAATCATATGTGACCTTCTCGATAACACTGGTCTTAATGTCCCTATTTCACATCACAATAGCTTCCTCTTCATTTCCATATTTCCATCTCCCTTTCTCAGTTCCATTTTCTTTCCACATCAACTTATGTTCTAGTATATCAGATATGTATTTATTATCTCATTATTTATACTCGGTCTCTTCTTCTCAAATAGAAGTTCCACAAGGGCAGGATTCTTTGTCTGTTTTTTCACACATATATGTCAGGTACCTGCAACAGGAGTACAGAGCTGGTGCTCAGGGGATATCTTTCTAAAGAGTAAATGAGTGGCCTGGCCCCACCTACAGCTGATGGAGACACTACCAGGATTAGAACTGGTGCTATCTCAGTCAAGGCCTACACTGTTTCTTTAGTTGATTATAGGAATGAAGCCACTTCAATCATGCCCTCCCTGATGGCTACCAGCAGTTCTTGAGGTATATTTTTTTTCCACCACCATCCCTTACACCCCTTTTGATGAGGCTGGGAGTGCTGTGTGACTCCGAGTTCCTTGACTTTGGTGCAGGAAAGAATTCGTGAGGGAGTCAGAGTAGGTGTTAGAAATGAAGCTTTACTGCAGGTGAGAGTACACACTTAGGGGTGAGGCAGATTCCAGAGGGAACTGCACACATTATATACATAGGAATTATTAATAGTAAATAATTCGTAGATGACAGTTACGAGCAGTCTACACAGTCACCATAACCTGAATAGAATAACATAAAGTAGCAGGAAGCTCTTTGTCTCATGGTTAGGATTTTCAAATTTTCAGCCACTTTTAGCCATTCATTTTCAGCTGCGTGCAGAACTCCCCTACATGCGTGTTTCAGCTGTGTACTTCAAGCAACGTATCTGACCCTAGTTCCCTAGTCTTCCTTCTTTCATGTACACAAAACAATCTCTGTTCCATTTTTTTAGCTCATGCTATTACCTATCCCTGGGTACTCCCATTTTGCCTCCAGATTTTCTGTGAGGCCACTCCTCCTCACCCTCCACAGCGCAGCTCCTTTCTTTAGACCTCCGCCCCATGCACACCTACTTCATGAGACTTAACTCACTTTGCATGTGTGTCTTGTGTCACAGCTTATCTGCTAGACTTCTTGAGAGTAAAGACTGTCTTGCTTTTGTAAAAGCTATAGGGTCTAGTACTTGGCAAAGTATGACCTTCAAAACTTCAAAGTTTGACTTCCTTGCAAATAAATTGGAAATGAACACATGTCAAAGATTTTATTCAGCTCCTTAATTAATTAGGAAATGCTGGGCCTTCCTGGTGGTTCATGGGGCTAAGTCTCAGCACTATGAAGCTATCTGCAGCCACTGTAGCACAAGTTCGGCCCCCCCACCCCCTCCACCAGAGAGGTGATCCCTATGGCGCAGCAGACCTCTCCCGTCTCACCCGCCACTCCCTTCAGCAGTGTATTTTAGTCAGTCTGCCTGTTCTGCTTCCTGCTCTGTCTCTGGTGGATCCTCTCACTGCAATTCCTCAGCTCACCATACCTCAGCTCTTGTATGCATAAATAAAATAAAAATGAGGAAAACACTGATTCAAAGGGTAACTTAAAGATGAGAAATTTGTGTAGTTGGTCAAAGGAATACTGAAATAAATTTGGTCATAAAGGCAAAACTGGTTAATTTCCTAATGGGCAATACACGATAACATTTGAAGTTGTCTTTTTTCAGTCTGTTGCTTTACCACACAGTGGAGTTCATTTCCATTGCTATAGACCAGAATCATCTGTATTGCTTCAGTTTTATACCTCTGCTCCTACAGAGTTGTAGAATAAATTAAAAGGTAAAATTAAAAGAGCATATAATCATGATTCATCTACAAATATAAAATGCTAAAGATTTTATTTTAGCTCATTAATTATTGTGGAAACCAATGAGATTTTTTAACTGGATTAAAGAAAAAATATAACACACATTCCTAGTCAAATACGGAATGCTGAAATGAATGGTAAAATTAATTTTAAAAAATGGATCCATAGTCATAGAACAAGTTGTATCCCTCCGCACACTATTTGCATTTCTGTGGATAAGAATTTGTTTTCTACTACTTACAAAGTTGTAAAATAGCTGAAAGTCAACAAAAGACAGAGCCCTCACAGAACTGGATGACCTGGAAGAATGTGCTAGACAAGCTGTGTTTTCACTGAAGGTCCCCAGTGACCTTTTAGTTTATTTCAAAGCCTTTCACACTTTTCCCCCAACATTACTCACTAGGAAGGCGCACACTTCAGAATTAAATAGCCCCTGAAGGCCCACTGCACAACCCCTGCCTACGTGCTGAGAGAAAACCCAGTTACCCCTTTTACCTATTTCCAAGTTTGGGGTAGTTTTTCTTGACATTCAGAACCTTACATAAAGCGTTTGTTCGATAAATGTTTATGGGAGTCAGAAATACTTGTAGATAAATTGTGTCGTCCACATTTAGCTGTACCAGCTCCGAGATGTCTCTGGAGACTCAGACTGATAGGAGTATGGTGCCTGTGACATGAAAATAGTATTTATAGACATAGAGCTTTTTATAAACTCTGTTCTCTTGTATTCTGTTAGCCCCGAGATGCCTGAAAATGAAGCCACCTTCGCAATAACTGCTGGAGGAATTGGGGATGCCAAGGAGTAGGTGGAGAATTGATGCAAATTGCTTCTTAGTGCTTATTAGGAGCTGAAGAAATAGAAAAGTAGTCTCAAATTTCAGATCCTGAAGTAAGAGTTTGTTTTTTTCACATGTTATTAAAGGAAAGTCACAAGAGATTGAAATCTTAAATTTATCTTAAAAGTCCTTGATATATAATAACTATACTTTGCATGTTAATTCAGGAATAAATCTGTTGAAAAATAGTTGGGGAAAAGGCGCCTGATTTCCTCACTTTAGCTTTCCAAAGCGAGCCTTTATAAGCGCATAGAGAGTCTAAGAACTCAGAAACGTGGGCCTCCCTGGTGGCGCAGTGGGTTACGCAACGCACTACGAAGCACACCACAGCCACTGCAGCACAAGTTCGATCCCTGCTGCTGGCCAGGGAGGGGACCCACATGGCGCAGCAGACCGCACCTGCTGTGCCCGCTGCTCCCCTCAGCTGTGTACTTCTGTTGATCTGCCTGTTCTGCTCCCCGCTCTCTGTGGTGAATCCTCTCATCCCCCCATCCCCACACTTCTGGCCTGTACCCCAGTGCTTGTATGCATAAATAAATAAATAAATCTTTAAAAAAAAAAAAAGAACTCAGAAACGTTCCATTTTCCTGCCAAGGTCCCCTTCAACAATTAAAGAGACAGACACTTCCAAAAGGCGTCCTGTAAGGGAGGGTTGTTTACAGGACACAAAAAAGCTTTTTTATTTATAAAATACAGTACACTCACCTTTCTAGCAACAAAAAATGAAATGTGAAATGAAGCTGAATTTTAAGCCATTTGACTTGACGATTTGAAATTACTTTTTCAAAATGTATTTCTGATACGTGTATTTTATTGGAAACATAGAAAGGAAGGGAATTAGGAACTTTGCAATGATGGGTGATAAAGGTAGAATGACTTTTATATTTTAAGTTTTGAATAAAGGCTTTAAAATCTCTTATAAAATATTAAAAGTGTAAAATTCATAATACTAATTTTAGAGCTGTGTAAGAGAACATTGTTTTGTATAATTGTTAAAACCTAGTTTTCAGGATGCATGTGTCATAAAATATTTAAACATTAAAATACTAATAATGTACACAATGGCAAGTTTTATAGCTTCAAAAAGATTTAATCTCCTGTTTTTCAACTTGGATGAAATGTCAAACATTGAAATTCATATTTATTGCAAAATGTATTATCTTTCATCTGCCAGCCATAAAGGGAATGCTGAGTGCTAAAGAATATACGGACCAGTATATTCCTGTTCAATCATTCCTTTTCAAGAAGCCAATAAAATAAAACAAGGACAGAGAGGAGAGCAGGTAGGGTGGCCATGTGGAAAAGACGACTGCAGTTGACTGACGGAGCGAGGGGGAGAAGCGAGGGGCTGGAACCTTAGCCCACCTGCGACCTGACTCGGGCTTGTTCATAAGGTGAACATGTATCACTTTGTTGTTGTAGTTGCGTGGTTTACATTTCTCCATCTCAGTGACACTCCGGATTCCTTTTGAAGAGTCTCCTCTCCCCGACTCATGCCATCTATCCTGAGACTTGGGGTGCCAAGTGACAGTCACTTGGACGAGCGTATGGGCTAAAGGCCACTCACACACGAAGATGGCCGGGCTAGACGCAGTGGTGTCGGCCTTCCCGGGCTGTTCCTGCCACTGGACAGCAGGTTACCGACTCAGCCTGTCCGTTCCCTGGGTGGGCCCTGCCCTCCTGCCAGTTCAGTGGCTCCTAAGTCCTTGTGATAAGTTTCCTTTGGCTTCCTTATCCAGAGTAGGAGTCTGTTACCCGCAATCTAGACCTCCAGCCAAAGCACTGACGGGGTGACTCCCAAATGCTGTTTCAGGGGTGGAAAGAAAGGAAGCCGGGAAGGCTTGCTAGCTCTCAGGTGGAGAGTCCTGTTCACGCAGACTCTTCTGTGCAGTCTTCAGTATTTTGACAGGAAGGTTGTTCAAGAGGCTGTTAGTTGGGACCTTGTCTGAACATAAGACAAAGCTCCAAAATAATAGTATCTGAAACAAAATCAAGGTGTATTGTTCTCTCAGACAGGAAATCTGAAGCCACGAGGTTCCGCACTGTGTGGAGGCTCTGCTTGGCCAGCAGGGGCCCAGGACTTTTCCAGTCTTTCTGCTTGACCACCCTAGGTCTTGGCTTCCTGCCTCAAGGTTGGCTGGTGGCCTAAGATGGTATCTGGAACTCTAGTCAATAGAAAAAGGAAAGACAGGGGAAAAAAGTCCTTCTAGCCAAGTCAGCTCTCCACACAATACAACACTTCCGCTGACACCTCCTGGCCAGAGCTCCTGGGTGTATCTGAGCAAAGGTGGGAAGTGTAGTCTCTTGTTCTAGATGGCAGCACACCCCGCCCAGACGTGAAGTTCTGTATATGAAAGAAGAAAGGGAGAGCGGTGGTCGGGGAAGCAACTAGCATTTTCTACCACAAACTCTTCCACCTCCTCAGCAACAACAAACTTGTCAAACATCTATTCTGTATACAAGGCAGAGAATTTCAGACATTCTGTATTGTCCTATAGAGCTGGCTGAGCAGTCTGTGAGCTGACTGAGCTGGCTGAGGTGTCTGCAGCTGCACATACCTGAAAACTCAGCCTAAAGTATTTAAGCCATCAGGAAGTCGCATTCTGATAAAATAAGTCCAGAAGTTGACCAACTCCATTCTTAACCACGTGATTCTATAATATCGTCAAAGGCAGGTCCTTTTGCTCCATTTTCCCATTTTTTTTTCTTTTTTAAAGATTTATTTATTTATGCATACAAGAGTGGGGTGTACAGGCCAGAGGTGTGGGGGTGAGAGGAGTCACCAGAGACAGAGTGGGGAGCAGAACAGGTGCATTGACTGAAACACACTGCTGAGGGGAGCAGTGGGCAAGGCAGGGGAGGTCTGCTGCACCATGTGGGTCCCCTCCCTGGCTGGGGATCGAACTCATGCTGTTGTGCAGTGGATTCTTCACAGTGCGGTGCTCAACCCGCTGCACCACCAGGGAGGCCATGTAAGTGTTGGTTTTCTTCAGAAGTTCCCCTTAGGGTCCAAAGATGGCTTACATTAGTTACTTTCACATCTTAACACGATTACAGCTAGAAAAAAACAAGGCGTTCTTTTAGGCACAAGGAGACAACTTAGTCATGCTGCTGCATTCGGCTCCCACAGTGGCAGGAGGCTCTGAGATGGCTGGCTCATATTTCTGGGGTCTTGGCTGGGAGGGTTGCAAGGGCGGGACTGCTCTCTTGTCATTGGGTAGTCTAGCCTGAGGGCCTCACTTAACCCTGCTGGGAGCTGGCTTTCCTCCAAGTGTGTGCAAACTATATTTTGCCCCTGTGATGCAAACGATGTAAATACCAGGGCTGCTGGGAGGCTCCAGTTGGTGTTCTGCTGACCTCTGGATGCTTCCACTGTCTGTGTCCTTCTGTTCTGATTTGCGGAGCCACCTGTTTCCTTCACATTCTAAGACTCCGTATTTCTCAAGTACAGTTGACTGCGCAGCATGATAAAGTTCGAGGTCAGTTCTCCTCCTTTCCATTCTGTTCCTCAGCAGGCTGCTGTCATCTTCCTTTCTGACTCTTCACTCAGCAACATGACTGATCAACACCCCTTCTCTACTTGGGGAACACAAAGGTTTCTATTGAAATACACGAACCCACCCCTCTACCTACCTCCTGCTCGTCACTAAGGATGAGTCTGGGTTGAAGCATCTCTCTCCTCCCTTTCCGCCAGTCAGTGAGGGCTGGCTTCCCATCTTTGTCAAAAGCAAAACAAGAATCCCGGTCACCATTCTTCGGGAAAGAAGAAATACTTGGGTTTCACAGCCAACCTGAGGCCCTGCAGTTCAAGAGTGCTTGGGAGGTCAAGGCCACGGTCACACAGGCCAGGCAGGTCTGATCTCCTCACTCTTGAGCCCTACCCAGGAGATCTCAGAATGGGGCCCAGCAGGTGACATGCAGATTGCCCTTGGCTACAGGGACCAGTGTTCTGCTTGAGTAAGCTTTATGGAAACCCAGAACTGGGAAGACCACTGAAATGCTCTGTTCTCTCCTCCTCTGGGGGGGGGTGGTCCAAGCCTATGATGGTTTTTTCTACTGCTGGCAAGGAAGGAGGAGCCAGGAGGTAGGCTACACTGGAAAACTGACCGGCTGCTGCCTTGCACGTGAGTGGGGTGGGTGGGGTGGAGCAGAAGAGCAGGAGCAAGGGAAATTGCATCCCTGCACCTTGCAATCCACTGGCTCACCTCTGACTTCTCTGCTCGGACTGGAAATCAGTTATCTCACGCGTGGCTACCTTCCCTCTCTCGTGTCTGGTATCCAGTTCTCAACTGGTATCCAACTTGAAGTGGAACTCAGCACTCTGGTGTCTTAGCGACACCTCCATTAAAAAGCAACCTCTGGGCCTCCCTGGTGGCGCAGTGGGTTAAGCAACACACTATGAAGCAAACCGCAGCCGTTGCAGCATGAGTTCGATCCCTGCCGCCGGCCAGGAGGGGGACCCACATGGTGCGGCAGACCTCTTCTGCTGTGCCGGCTGCTCCCCTCAGCAGTGTACTTCAGTTGATCTGCCTGTTCTGCTCCCCGCTCTCTGTGGTGAATCCTTTCACCGCCCCTACACCTCTGGCCTGTACC
>JAGFMF010011854.1:1738270-1770698 GCA_019455555.1 Galemys pyrenaicus | reverse complement strand
CCCTACACCTCTGGCCTGTACCCCAGTGCTTGTATGCATAAATAAATAAATCTTTAAAAAAAAAAAAAAAGCAACCTCTGACAGCACAAGCCAGCACTACTAATTGTATTGAAGGTAAGGTCGCTTCCTCCTGGCTCCCCACCAATGCAAAACTTTTGACATTATCTGGGTTCTGATTTTGCTTTCCCATACCCATCATTAACACTGTATTTTTTTTAAAGATTTATTTATACATACAAGTACTGGGGTACAGGCCAGAGGTGGGGGGAGGTGAGAAGACCCACCAGAGACAGAGTACAGAGCAGAACAGGCAGATGGACTGAAACACACTTCTGAGGGGAGCAGCAGGCGAGGCAGAAGAGGTCTGCTGTGCCATGTGGGTCCCCTCCCTGGCCGGCAGCAGGGATCGAACTCGTGCTGCAGTGACCGCGGTTTGCTTCATAGTGCATTGCTTATCCCACTGCGCCACCAGGGAGGCCCCTAACACTGTCTTTAAAAGTATTTCTAATCAGCAATTCAAAGGAACTGCAGCTCCTCGATTTATAGGGCAGCTTAGGGAATAATTTTTTCTGTCACCAAATGAGAAGGAGACATTAGCTGAGGCAAAGGCACAGTGGGTGTATTATTTTGTGCATTCCAAAAGGTAAATGCTAAGCATTTATGTGTGTGAGTGTAGTAATTGTCAAACCCTGTGGATTATGAGCCCCAACCTACATACACACCCCCACTGCTGCCTTCTCATTAATACATCTCATTAGGGGCCTCCCTGGTGGCGCAGGGGTTAAGGCACAGTGCTATGAAGCATCTGCAGCAACTGCAGCATCATGAATTCGATCCCCAGCCAGGGAGCAGACCCACATGGCGCAGCAGACCTCTCCTATCTCCCCGCTGCTCCCTTCAGCAGTATGTTTTGGTAGATCTGCCTGTTCTGCTCCCCACTCTGTCTATGGTGACTCCTCTCACCACCACCCCCACCCTCTGGCCTGCACCCCAGTTCTTGTAAGCATAAATGAATAAATCTTTTAAAAATACATCTCATTAGTATTTAATGTATTTTAAGATGTATTAATTTTAAGCTGTATTAACATTGCTCATCTCACTCCTTGTGAGCTCAATGCATGGTCTGAACTCTCTCCTTCCTCAGCTTGTTTCTGTTTTGTACTGAGGGGAGATTTTGAACAGCTGCCCCATTACCTATAAAGAACAGGAAGAACTACCATTTTCAGGTGGCAAGTGACGAATGCCTACCTCTAGTCACCAGAGCAGCGAAGATCACTTACATCCCCACAGCTGGGGGCTGGGATGATGGCAGAAGTGGACCTTGAGTTGCTCTATTTCTATACACAAAGAGGGATTAACAAAAATCACAGAAATTGGCATAAAAAAGATGTAGGTGACAAATAGAGGCCTATTCAAATGTGCTGAGGCAGGTGGGTGGCAAGAATTTGGGGCTAGAATTTGGAAGGCGGGGCCTCCCTGGTGGCGCAGCGGGTTAAGCAACGCACCATGAAGCAAACCGCAGCCACTGCAGCATGAGTTGGATCCCTGCTGCCAGCCTGGGAGGGGACCCACATGGCACAGCAGACCTCTCCTGCCCTGCAGTGTGTTTCAGTCCATCTGCCTGTTCTGCTCCCCACTCTGTCTCTGGTGAATCCATTCACTGTCCTGGACTCTGGCCTGTACCCCAGCTCTTGTATGCATAAATAAATAAATCTTTAAAAAAAAAAAAGAATTTGGAAGACCTTGAGTATCTAGCTAGCACTGGGTCTTCGCGTTCTGGAGGAGACATAGAAAGTTACTAAGCATTTTCTATAGTTCCTTTTTCTTTCTGAACGTTTTCTATCCAGAATTTTACCCTGTATTTTTATACTGAATGTCTATTTCTCTGCCACAAAAATTGCGACACAAAAATTAAATTTCCTTTGACCCTAAGGCTGTGTGTACTGGTGAACTGAGGATCATTGCAATTATTAGAACACAGTTTACCAAAGCAATATAAATGTATTAGAACTCAGCTATTCAACATGAAAAGTAAATTTTTATTGGAAATGCATCCTTTAATAAGATAGAGGGAAATTAAGATAAAGTAGATCCTGTATCCATGGAAATGCATTGTTTTTGGCTATTTATTTTTAAGATTTACTTATTTATGCATGCAAGAATGGGGTACAGGCTAGAAGTGCAGGGAGTAAGAGGATTCACCAGAGACAGAGTGGGGAGCAGAACAGGCAGATTCTGCTGAAATGCACTGCTGAGGGGAGCAGTGGGGAGGCAGGAGAGGTCTGCTACACCATGTGGGTCACCTCCCTGACTGGGGATCGAACTGGTGCTGCAGTGGCTGTGGATGCTTCATAGTGTCATGCTTAACCCCTTACGCCACTAGGGTGGCCCCTTGTCCGTTATTTTCCTCCTCTCGTTCTATAGTTATAAGTGTTGTGAAGTGTCGATCATGTAATATAGTAGGTAAAATGGGAAAAGTTTTGTTGCAGGCACGTCATTCAACTCTTTGATTTTCTTTCAAGTTACATGCCAAAAATCCAGTAATCTACATAGTTATTTTTAATGATCTAAATTGGCTGAAAATTCCACGAGGTCCTTCTTCCAATCTATTGAAAGCAAAGAACTGGAATTCTCTTCCCTTGCAAAAGGATGTGTTACCATGTTAACATCAGCGTTTCTAATTGTCCCTAAATTTGGTATTTCTGAGATTTTTATAGCCATGGCAAAGTCCATAGTGAGATTTTGGGTAGAAGAGAAACACTTTTCGTTTGTAGAGTGGGAGGATGCAGTTTTGAACAAATGTCTCAGTCATATCAATTTTAGAAAAGAGTATATATATAGAAGCTCGAGTTCTGGAAATAGATTTCCTCAAGTCTTGTGCCCATGTGTCCCTCGCTTACCATCCTTTAAAGGCAGCTGCTTTACATTCCTTGTTGACTTAAGCAGAACCATGCTTTCAACCTTTTCTAGCTGAAGCATGACAAACCAAGCCACAGAGAATCGATGGTCCTGACAAGACAGAAATCAGCGGTGTGCTTGCATTGAACAACGAAATTACAGAGCAGTGAGCCGACCCAAGAGAAATGAATGTACAGCACTGAGTATAGGTGTTGACAATAAAGCAGTTTACGAACAAAAAGAATCATTCTCCTCATGGTTGGAAACTGAGAAACATTTTACTATTACGACAACAATAAAACACAAAATTTAAAATGGTAGTGGTGTTACCAGCAGGTGAACCACACCTGCAAAGCTGCAGAGAAACTTTTTTTTTTTTAAGATTTATTTATTTATACATACAAGAGCTGGGGTACAGGCCAGAGTGTGGTGGAGTGAGAGGATCCACCAGAGACAGAGCAGGGAGCAGAACAGGCAGATTAACTGAAACACACTGCTGAGGGGAGCAGTGGGCGAGGCAGGAGAGGTCTGCTGTGCCATGTGGGTCCCCTCCCTGTCCAGTGGCAGGGATCGAACTCGTGCTGCAGTGGCTGCGGTTTGCTTCACAGTGCAATGCTTAACCCACTCCGCCACCAGGGAGGCCTGAAACTTACTTCCTTACGAGGCATCATGGACCCTGTAGTCCCACACGCAGGCAGTGTGGCGCTGCGCTTCCCCTGCCGTGCTTCTCTGTTGCAGTGGTTCTTAATACCCCTACGAGACTTTTGGCAATGTCTGGAGATATTTTTGTGGCCACAGCATGGAAGAGTGGGGAGATCCTATGGATCTAGTGGGTAGAGTTCAGGAATGCTACTAAGCATTGCCAGGCATACCGTGCTCCCCCACTGTACATGACTATTAGGAAGTGGCAACCGTGCAAAGTCAAAACCATGCCAGACCACCTGCATCTACTGTGCCAGCCGCTGGGCTAGCTACTTAGTCTTCTTAAGCCTCAGCTTTCTCATCTGCAAAGTAGAAAACTGATAACCACTAACATTTGTTGAGCATTATGTGACAGGAACCACTCTAAGTGCTATTTTATTTGCTCTTTCCAAAATCCCTGTGAAGCACTGTTATCTCATGGAGACAGCAGCTCAGTGCACGTACCTAGAACATGGTAACCATGAGCTTTGACTAGCTGTCAGTTCTTAGGTGTTTAAGACTTGATTTTTTTTTAGTGCAGTTTTACATTCAAATTGGGAGGTGGGGCTTCCCTGGTGGCACAAGGACTTAAGCACTGCACTATAAAACATCCGCAGCCACTGAACACGAGTTTGATCCCCGGCTAGGGAGGGGACCCACATGGCGCCAGCAGACCTCTCCTGTCTCCCCACTGCTCCCCTCAACAATGTATTTCAGTCCATCTGCCTTTTCTGCTCCCCACTCTTGTCTCTGGTGAATCCTCTTACCCCTCATCCCCCACCTCCGCACTTCTGGCCTGTACCCCAGTTCTTATATACATAAATAAATGTTTTTTAAAAATTGAGAAGCAAGTGCAGAGATTTCCCGGACACACTCACAGCTTCCCCCATTATCAACATCCTTCACCAGAGTGGTCCATTTGTTACAGTTGGGGAGCTTACACTGATATGTATTATCACCAAGAGTCTGTTGTTCACATTAGGGTTCATGCTAGGTGTTGTACATTCTGTGGGTGTGGATAAATGTATGCCATATCCACCATTACGGTAACAGTTTCACAGCTTGAAAAAATCCTCTGTGCTCCATCTAGTCATTCCTCCCTCTCTCTTTTTTTTTTTAAATTTATTTATTTATGCATACAATAGCTGGGGTACAGGCCAGAGTCCAGAGAGGTGAGAGGATTCACCAGACAGAGTGGGGAGCAGAACAGGCAGATGGACCGAAACATATTGCCAAGGGCAGTAGCGGGCGAGGCAGGAGAGGTCTGCTGCGCCATGTGGGTCCCCTCCCTGGCCGGCAGCAGGGATCGAACTCGAGCTGCAGTGGCTGCGGTTTGCTTCATGGTGCATTGCTTAACCCACTGTGCCACCAGGGAGGCCCCCTCCCTCCCTCTTAACCCCTGACAACACTGATCTTTTTACTCTCTCTCCATAGTTTTGCCTTTTCCAGGATGTCATGTAGTTGGAATCATACAGTGTGCAACTTTCTCAGATTGGTTCTTCCACTTAATATACACTTGAGTTTCTTCCATGTCTCTTCATGGCTTGATAATATATATATTTTTAAGATTCATTTAAGCATACAAGAACTGGGTACAGGCCAGAGGTGTGGGGGGTGAGAGGATTCACCAGAGACAGAGTGGGGAGCAGAACAGGCAGATCTACTGAAATACACTGCTGAGGGGAGCAGCAGGAGAGAAAGGAGAGGTCTGCTGCGCCATGTGGGTCCCCTCCCTGGCCGGGGATCCAACTTGTGCTGCAGTGGCTGCAGATGCTTCACAGTGCTGAGATTTAACCCCTTGCGCCACCAGGGATGCCCCTGATAACATATTTTTTAAGTGCTGAACAATATTCCATTATCTGGATGTACCACGTCCACTTACTGAAGGACAGCTTGGCTGCTCCAGAACTCGGCAGTTAGGAATAAAACTGCTAGAAACATCAGCGTGAGCATAAATTTTCAAATATTTTGGTAAGTGCCAAGAAACCTCATTGCTGGGTCATATGGTAAGTGCTTAGTTTTTCAAAATAAAGGATGAAATGAACAAAGCATATTTCCACTTTTACTAATCGCCTTGGCTGTTACCAATGAAATCCCTGTGTTTTCTGATGTCTTGGGTTTAGAAAAAAATGTAAAAAGTAACCATCTTAGGTAGGAAAACAAATATATCATGGAGAAATGTATATTATAGATTTACTATTTTTTAAAAAGATTTATTCAATTTATTTATGAATACAAGAACTGGCGTGTAGCAGAGGTCCAGGGAAGTGAGAGGATTCACCAAGACAGAGTGGGGAGCAGAACAGACAGATCTACTGAAGCACACTGCTGAGGGGAGCAATGGGGAAACAGGAGAGGTCTGCTCTGCCATGTGAGTCACCTCCCTGGCCAGGGATCGAACTCAGGCCCTAGTGGCTGGTGAGAGCTTGATAGCACTGAGAATTTAACCCCTGTGCCACCAGCGAGGCCCTATAGATTTACTTTATAATTAGAAATCTGTCTGCCGGGCCTCCCTGGTGGCGCAGTGGGCTAAGTAAGGCACTATGAAGCAGACTGCAGCCACTGCAGCACCTGCTACCCTAAGCAGTGTACTTCAATCTGCCTGTTCTGTTCCTCATTCTGTCTTCTGTCACCCCCATACCTCTGGCCTGTACCCCAGTTCTTATATGCATAAATAAATAAATCTTTAAAAAAATACATAGAAATCTGTCTGCCAAAGGAAGACTAAAAGTTCCCCTTTTTTTGAGGGTGGGATTAATCAAATAACAAATACGTAATTACAGATTATAAAAATCGTTAAGAAGACAAAAGAGCTATGCAATGCTATTAAGACAGAGACCTGATCTAATAACGAAATGTGAATTATTTCTTCTTGGCACAAGGTAACGAGGGTTCCCATGGACCCACTTTATTGCCATAGAGGAAACCTCAGATTTAATTACCTGGAATACATAATTGGCAAACCAGTCCACATAAGTCCTTCAGCATCTACACAGACTAAATCACAGAAGGAGCTCATGGCCAATTCCAACAAGTCACCCTTTACTCTTTTTTCTTTTTTTAACTTTAAAAGAACAGTTTTATTAGGAAGGGAGAAAGAAAAGAGGAAGCACCTGAAGAGTCACAGGTGGGAGGAGTGTGCCCTGATGCCCACCAGCAACTCACTGGCCTCATTTTCAATCAGACTGATGTAGGTTTTGGAGTCAGTGGGTTTGGAGAGGGGGTTCTTGGGTTCCCTCTGGGAAAGCTTTCACCAGAGCACCCTCTTCAGCAGTACTTGACGAGTTCCCCGGCGAGTTTCTCCATGAGCCGGGTTGGGGTGGTGGCGCCTGGCTAGGGTTAGCATCTGAAGAAGGGTGACACTTAGGCCACGTCTCCATGAGGCAGAGACGTAGATATTTTTAAGAGTAGGTTTATTGGGAAAAGGACAGGAAAATAAAAGACACCTGCATAGTCACATTGTAACAGGGTCATCCCCAAAAAAGGGAAAAATTCCAAAATCCCAGTTCCACCCTAGAAAAGTAAAACAAAGCAAAAAAAAAAAAAAATCTGCAGAAAGGAGGATGGAAGGAAGCAAGATAAAGAGCAGCAAGGAGACCTGGAGAAAGCACATAAAGCAGAGACATAAAAAAAACTGCGCTTGTTTTTCAGTCTTTTTTTTTTTTTTAAAGATTTATTTATTTATGCACACAAGCACTGGGGCACAGGCCAGAGGTGTGGGGGGGTGAGAGGATTCACCACAGAGAGTGGGGAGCAGAACAGGCAGATCAACAGAAGTACACTGCTGAGGGGAGCAGAGGGCACAGCAGGAGAGGTCTGCCGCACCATGTGGGTCCCCCCCCTGGCCGGCAGCAGGGATCGAACTGGTGCTGCAGTGGCTGCGATTTGCTTCATAGTGCGTTGCTTAACCCACTGCGCCACCAGGGGAGGCCCTGTTTTTCAGTCTTAAACTAGTTAAAACAAACGTAAGTGAGACACCCGTGGGGAAGTTAACAATGGCAGCTTTCATCTTAATTTTAATTTTACTCTTTTCCTCCCAAATTTATCTAACTCTTTCTAACCCTTTTTCTATAAGTCTCTACTAAAAAATCCTTTAGACGTGTGGCAGATTTTTAAACCTTGCTTTAAGCCAATCCTATTTAACTAAACTTTTACCCTCAAAAAAAAAACTTTAAATACTTAATAACTACATTCTTTGTCCTTTCTGTATTATACCCTAATTATATTAAAGTTCCTTTGCATTAAAAGTTTAATATATTTATATTAATACAGAAAATGGCAAAACTGATTCAAAAAAGGCAGATTTAAAAGTTCTAAAGTGCGGGCCTCCCTAGTGGCGCAGCGGGTTAAGCAACACACTATGAAGCAAACCACAGCCACTGCAGCACAAGTTTGATCCCTGCCGCCGGCCAGGGAGGGGACCCACATGGCGCAGCAGACCTCTCCTGCCTCGCCCGCTGCTCCCCTCAGCAGTGTGTTTCAGTTCATCTGCCTGTTCTTGCTCACCACTCTGTCTCTGGTGAGTTCTCTCACCGCCCTGTACTCTGGCCTGTACCCCAGCTCTTGTGTGTATAAATAAATAAATCTTTAAAAAAAAAAAAAAAGTTCTAAAGTGCTCCTTTCCCTGCCCTGTAATAACAGGTGGGCAGTAAGATGGCTGCGCTGAGCCAGTGCAGACAGTGCATTGATATAGTTTTCTTTTGGCAGGGAGAGGTTTGAGGAGCATTGCCCTGCGGATATTATTACAATGGATTCCAGAGATAGAGTCCATCTTCTATCTTTACTTTTGGCCTAGTATTTACAATGGATTCCAGAGATATTTGCTTGGGTTAAGGGTTGTTAATCCCTTCAACCCCCACCTCCAGGTCTCTGATCTCCATTCCAGTTTTTTCTATTCTTTTGTCCATCATTAAGACCATCTCTCCTCAACTGTTTTTCCTATTAACTTGCAACAAGGCCCGTCATCCCTTGCCTGGATTACTGCAGTATCCTAATTAATCTGCCTGCTTCTGCCATAACACACTCATTTTAACCTCTTCCCTGCTGTCCTGGGCGTCTTTACTATTGATAGGTTACTCTGCTTAAAACCTTCCAATGTTTCCATTTCACTAAAGGGAAAACACAAAGCCCTCGCAGCGGCCCACACAGCCTTCCTAATCTGGTCCTGTCCTGGCTTTCCTTCTTGCTGTATTCCTCCAGCCTCATTCCCCTCTGGGCTTCTGCACTGGCTCCTTATTTCAGCGAGCTGAGCTCTACGTGGTGTCCCTAAACCAGGGCAGCGCTGCAGGCACACCCAACATAAATAACAGTCATTGGGACACTTCCCTCCCCTGCAGGCACACTTGCCTTAGTTCACTTTTAATTTTCGTTAACAACTGCCTTCTGTAAACATCTATTGTCTGGCTCTCTCAAGAGTGTTAACTCCCGGGAGCACAGGGCTCTGTTCCCTGCCGGGGGCCCAGAACCTGGGGCGCTCAGCGACCCCCAAACAGCGGTCCGGGAACCCGCGATGACCTGCCCGTCGAGGGCCCAAGCTACTTTGCTCCAGCCACTGGCCGATCACTTGGGAGCCACTGGTTGATCACTTGGGAAACATGGGGCAGGGTCGCAGGGCCACGGGGCCACAGATGTCCCCCTCACCCCACGAGTAGGCCGTGCAGGCAAGGAGCCGGGCGCCGGCGGCCGCAGTTTGCGCGGCTCCCAGCCCGAGTTGGGAGGGAGAAGGGAGATGCCGGCTGGGGAAGCCGGCCTAGGAGTCAGGAGCGCCGTCCGCCCTGATTGTGAAGATGCATCTGTGGCCTCGGGAAGCGCCCGGCCGGCCTCCCGGGGCAGCGCCCCTTCATGGCAGCCAGGGGCCGGGGTGTCCACCTACCGGGCTTCACACAACTCGGTGTGAGCCGCCCAGTGTGCTGATGGGGCCAATGCAAACAGTGTGACCAAAACGTGAACTTCTCTGTGCACCAAGAGGGCAGCGAGGGCTCTACCCAGGCGGGGACGTGGCCGCCTGACCCCTCCCGCAAGGGAGGCTCATCCGTGATGGCGGCCGGCGGCGGCAGAGCCACAGGCAACCTAAAGGAAATGGCGCCGGGCCGCGCGGCCGGTCTCGGCGGGCGCAGGGCGGCGGGGCAAGACGGCCGGTGGGGTTGTCCAGGAGCGCCCGCCAGGGGCCCCGAAACGGCCCCCTGGCCGCTCGGTCCCCGGAGACCCGGCCGCTGCCGACCGCAACATGGAGGACGGTCATTGTCCGCAAAGCGACTTGCACAAGTAGGCCCGAGTTCCGTCCCTCCCGCGGAACCCGACAAAAACCTCTATTCTCTAAACAGAATGCGTTACGCACACTGCGCATCCTCGCAATAGTGGGCCGGCCAACGACGCAAAGAATGTTACGTCGCTCCGGAGCCTCTCCCCCGCCTGCCGACCCTACGTTCTACTTCAGGCGGCGCGAGACCTGTACGCCCGATCCGTACTTCGGTTTTCGTCTGCCGACCGCAAAGGGCGCCCATCTCCGCCACTGACGTAAAAGGCTTCCAAGAATACCCGCAGTGCACCGCGAAGCCCTCGGGCGATTCCGAGACGCTGTTTACGTATCGTCGGAGACGTACGTAGCGTTAAGCTGGAGCAGGCTCAGCGCCGGCCGCCATTTTGTGCAGTCGCTGGGAAGGAAGGAGACGCCTAAACCGCGGCCCTGCCGGGTTTAAGCGTGGCCAAACCTACCCCCTGTTTTTATTACCCCGATTCTCTGAGTTTTGCTCCCGTCTCCGACGAGAGAGGCGGCGACGGTGGCGTCTGCGACGGGAGACAGCGCGTCGGAGCGAGAGAGTGCTGCGCCTGCCGCCGCCCCAACAGCGGAGGCGCCGCCGCCATCGGTCGTCACCAGACCGGAGCCGCAGGCCCTCCCCAGCCCGGCCATCCGTGCCCCGCTCCCAGATCTCTATCCATTTGGGACCATGCGCGGTGGCGGCTTTGGGGACCGGGACCGGGACCGGGACCGCGGAGGGTAAGGGGAGGCGGAGAGGCGAGGCCTGCGTGTCCCGGGGCCGGGAGCGGCCGCGGGCCCGGGCGCGACACTGCGACTATAGCGGTTTGGGGCGCGGGCCTGGGCCCCGGCGACCTGGCTGGGGTGGGGGTGGCGGCGTGGCGACGCCCCCAGGCCGTCGTATCGGGGAGAGCTGGCGGGGCGGCCTGGCGTTGGAGCTCGGCGCCTCGGGAGCAGTGGTTGTGTTACAGGGCAGGGAGAGGGGCATCCCAGAACCCCCAAACTTGCTCTCTCTAAATGGGTTCCGCGCTGGGCTCTCGTCTGTAAAACGCGGATGCTCGGATCGGGAGAAGAGGAGGAGGCCCAAGCGCAGCCCAGGAAAAGCAGCGCGCGTAATGGCTTCCCTGATGTTCTCTGGCGCCAGGGAGAACTGCTCATGGCACCGAGGATTTGGCTTGAAACGAGAGTCAAGTGGTTTGAAAACGATTGTAAGATCCTCCTTTGCCGTACTTTCAATCACTCGGAGGATGTCCTAAATGGCCGCGTTTGGGGAGGGAGAGGTACTTGGTGGTTATTGTGGGGCTCCCCCAGTCCCCCCAACCCACAATGTTTCAGTCTAAGAGACCTGGAGCATTAACCTCTCGGCGTACCTGGCAAGTTTCGATGTAGTGATGCCAGGATTGCTGGGTTGGAAGTTAAGGATTAAACCTAAAGTCCTCCCAGGTAGTGAGAGTCAAATCTTAAGGTCGGCGGAACAAAAAAGTGACTTAAAGAGACCACTTCATTTGTGCTGTTACTGTTTTGTAATAAAAATGATATCTCTGGATTAAAAACCATGTGATGCCGCTTCTTAATATTTGTGTGACTTTGGGTCAGATCCACCTTTTGAGCGTGTTTTCTCGCCTGAAGTGGGGGGATGATTGCCCTTACTTCGCATTGTTCTTGGGAATTAAGAGAAGCTACCTGTCATGTCTCTGTGTGGTAGATTGTGTTAATATTTTCTCCAAACACTTTTGTGTTTTGCGGCTCAAATACACAAGTACCAGACTTAATACACAAGCACCTCAGTTATCACTGAATTTACAAAATTATTTTGATTTTTACACTAGGAAGGAAAGTATTTGATCTTGGTGTTAAATTTAGGAGGCTAGAAGTAAAATGTGTGTTTCACAATATAGCTAAATTTAAAAGTGCATGTCAGTGCAGCCACTTAGGAAGAAGGTAACATTACTTAGTAAAGTTGAAAATCACCAATATTTCATTTAAGCTTTGTATTGATGCGTTTCGAGGCCTGGAGAGACCCACAGGTAGCCACGTACAAAAATTGCTTATACCATATAGCATTGTTCTTAGCAGTACTGGAAACAGCTCACGTCTGAGGAAATTGTGGATATTTGGACAGTAAACTACAATACAGAAGTGAAAACATACCTAATAGTACAGAAGCAGGTTGTGGTGGAAGGGTAACATGTACAGGATACATCCAAACAGGACGAGTATAAAAAGCAAGGGAATGATTACTAAAGTTTGAGGTAGTTCATTATGTTGAGAGTTGTAAGTTAGAAATAGGCTCTGTGGGCACTCAAAAGTTCTCTTTCTTTATAATGGATCTTTGGTTTCATATTTCTTTCCGCAGTAATCTATGCTTTGATAACAAAGATATTTGAAAGGGAAAACAACTGCTCCATATTTGAATTTCAGGTGACATTTTTTAAAAAGCTTAAAAGTTGATTCCAAGCAAAATGAGGCTGTAAGTTTTGTGCCCTCATTCTTCATTTACCTTGAAGTTTCCCTTAGGATTTTAATTTTTATTGTTTTGCTCTTAACTGAATGTTTTAGAGCTGAATTTTTTAAAATAGGGAATGAATGAGGTTAGTATATGCACTTGAACAGTGAAAAGATGTGTTTTATATTTAAACCAGCATGGTTTTACATGATAATGGATAAATCTTCAAAGCTGCATTTATTGCAAAACAAAGGTGTTAAAGGATGAATCAAAAGGGCTGGAAAAGAAAACCTGTAAAAGGCTCTTGGAAATTAAAATGAGCATTAATTACCATTAATAAGGGGAGAAAGTAAAGATGATCTCACAAATAAAAATGCTACTTGGAATAAAGCTTAGCAGGAACTTTCATAAGTTACATTTCTTCTGGATCATTAGTTTAAGGTTGGGTACCTAAATTAGATGTGTTAGTAGATGGATTTACATACAAGCTGGGCAGGAAGTGGTCTCTGAAAGTCTGTTCCCTCTGAGGACTTTGGAGGATGTCACTGATAGGTTATGTAGGTCATCTGATGTTCTGTGTTGATGCCTTATGTCTCTTACCAGTTCAGTAGGAGTGTAAGTGGGATTAGCCAGATTCCTCTTACTGAGGTATATGCCTCATATTTGAAACGAAATTTCCTGCCAGCTGATCTTTTAAGTTTGTTTTTTGAGAAATGTTTGGCCTGCGTTCTAGGAGCACTGAATTCTAGACAAGGGAAGCCCTTTAAAATTGTTAGTACAACTATTGCCTGTCAATTAAAAGAGGAACTATTCACAAGGTGATGTTTTGAGTTGGGGGTAAAGTGGAAAAGGGAAATTAAATTCAGTATGTTTTCAAGAAGTAAGGAAATGGGAAGAAAACATTGTCTACCAAACAAGTCCCACACTTTAACAGATTGGTGCAGAAATGGGTTAGGATTCTCCTAGGAAAAGGAAACTTTCAGCTAGTAACCATATTTATAATTCAGTTGAAGTTAACTTACGAATCTTGAAAGGACTGATTTTAAGTAATGTGGGTTTTTAGCCCTAAGGGAGACTTAACTAATGGTTTCTGTAGCAAAGTTGTAGTTTGCCTGGGGACAAAAAGGAGCTGTAAGGTATAAGTGGAAAATAAAGAGGTCTTTGTTCTGGCTAGTCAGGAGCATAAACTAAAGGTGCAGGCTTTCCAGGGGTCCTAGTGGTTTTCCTTACACAATGGGGGTACTTTATAAAGAGGGTCTGCTAAAGAAGCTATTTGAAGGTTGAGACAACTTGCTGGAAGTTACTTTTCTCTCATCCAAAATCCTGCCCTTAATTTAAGCTTAAACTAATGTCTTCCCTTACCTGCCAGGTTACACAAGAGTAGAGACTTTTGTTTTCCTTTAAGTATCTCTTGCAGGACTTAAGACAGTTCTTGGTGCATAGTTGATACCCACCCAGTAACTGTTTGTTGAATGAATACAATTATGCTAATTTGTAGAGTGCTTTACTATATTGGATGCTATCTTCAGCTGACTCTAGTCCAGTCATCTTCACAGCCTCTGAAATGAGGTTTACATACTGTGACAGACTCAGAATTGAATTGAAACCTTTTCTGGTTCTGTTATGGTTCTAGAATCTGTGGTTGTATCCCCATGATTTGTACCTGTAACAGAATTGTTGGGTACTGAAAGTTGTCTATGAACATCTGCATACCTCCAAATTACTGAAATATGAAAGGGGCTGGTAGTCTGACTTCTAAGCTTTTGGAGGCTTTTTACAGCACCTGGGATAGTGCTTTGAAAATAACTAATAAACTGAACATTTCAATGTTTCTAGGTTTGGAGCGAGAGGTGGTGGTGGTGGCCTTCCCCCCAAGAAATTTGGTAATCCTGGGGAGCGTTTGCGCAAAAAGAAGTGGGATTTGAGTGAGCTTCCCAAGTTCGAGAAGAATTTTTATGTGGAACATCCGGAAGTGGCAAGGCTGACTCCAGTAAGTTTGGGGAGTTGTTGTTTTTTTTTTATTTACCTTTTTTTCATACACAACAATGAGTCAAGTAGACATACTGGCTAGAATTGATGTGTCTGCTGCTCTTGCTGTTACATATTTTATATTCTAGTGCAGTGATCCTGTCTTAAATCTCATTTAGACTACTGATCTCCATAAGAGAACTCCATTAAATGGATACCTCATGTGTAGCTTGGTTCTCACATGTAGGTTTGCTTGCCAACCAGCTTGTCACGCGTGATTTTAATTGTATGAGGTCCTCTCTTTTCACCTATGAATAAGTTAAATAGATTGAATATACTGGCAATGTATGCTCCTGTTTGTCTTCTTACCTCATAATTTGTTTTCATTTTCCTTCATAGTATGAAGTTGACGAACTGCGCCGAAAGAAAGAGATTACAGTGAGAGGGGGAGATGTTTGTCCTAAACCTGTGTTTGCCTTCCATCACGCTAACTTCCCACGTGAGTGTGCCACATCTCAGTATTACTAAATTTTGTTGAATGGTAAATGTGGATGATAGGTTATTTTAAGGTTTGATCCAGCCTCAGGAGTGTGTCAAAAAGATGAACAGAACCCTTTTACAAGATAAATTTTTCTATGTAATTTTTTTAAAAACCTGCTCAAGGCTAAAAATAAATATTGCATAGGAGATTTTTTTTTTAATGCTCATCTATTTTCTGAAAGGGCTTTTTGTTTTGAGAGTTTTTTGATTTTCTCTTCTTGGGCTTTGCTTCTGCCTTTTAGACTAGAGTGAAAACTGCTTTCTAGATGGTTGTTACTTGAATTTGGTAAATAATATGTGCCTTTTCCCCACCAGCTACTTTAGAGCAGTGGTTTTTAGCTTTTGTGGGAAAGGGTAGATGACTGTCACCACCCAGTGTTTTCAGAGAGAGATGAATTTGGGTAAATTTTGTCTTCAGTGAAATTAATAGCTTTTTAAACTCTTTAGGATGTCTTGCTTGATTTCAATAATGTCTGTTCTCTTACAGAATATGTAATGGATGTGTTGATGGATCAACACTTTACAGAACCAACTCCAATTCAGTGCCAGGGATTTCCTTTGGCTCTCAGTGGCCGGGATATGGTGGGCATTGCTCAGACTGGCTCTGGGAAGACATTGGCAGTAAGTACCAACAGGAAAGGTTTTCAACATCATGGTAATTTATTTTACTATTTTAATAAAAGAATTTTCCTCAGATAGTAGTATAGGTAATGTATAGGCTTTCGGGGTATCTAACTTATGTGGAAGTGTGTTTATTTTCAAACTCACATTGTGCATTATGTGTAGCAGGGTGAGCTACTGTTCAGGTGCTGTCAGTCACTGATAATTTTAGCACTTTCAAGATTTTGGTGTAAGACTGTCATTCTTTCTTTCCTCCCTAGTATTTGCTGCCTGCAATTGTTCATATTAACCACCAACCGTACTTGGAAAGGGGAGATGGCCCAATTGTAAGTGTGTTTTGCTCTATTTTGTTTATAATTCTAAGAATAACTACAACGTAATGATTTGTGGTTTAGGCCCTGCTTTACATACATTTCCAGATTTCCTTCTCAGACCTACCTTCATGTCTGGAAATGGTCTTATCCCCGTCTTACTGGTAATTTTAAACATCGTACAGTTAAAATAAATGGCTCGCCTGAAGCATACACCTGTGAAATGACTGAGTTTGAATTGAACTGATAAAACACTGTGTGTACAATCTTCATATATAGACAGAAAATTCAGGTGCAAGTTTTAACTGCTCATTGATGCTGTGGGTGATACAAAAGAAGTAAAAGATGAGGTCCCTGCCCTGTGGATCTGAGTCAGGTTCGGGATTTGTTTTTATAAGAACTTTTTTATTTATGCATAGGAATGCTGGGGTACAGGCCAGAGAGGTGAGAGGATTCACCAGAGACAGTGGGGAGTAGAACAGGCAGATCCACTGAAACACACTGCTGAGGGGAGCAGCTGGCGAGGCGGGAGAGGTCTACTGCGCCATGTGGGTCCCCTCCCTGGCTGGGGATTGAACTCATGCTGCGGTGCTGCGATACTTCACGGTGCGGCACTCAACCCACTGTGCCACTAGGGAGACCTGTTTTTATAAGAACTTTTAATGAGATTTTGTTGTTGTTTTTTTTTTTTTAGAAAATTTATTTATGCATACAAGAACTAGGGTACAGGCCAGAGGTACAGGAGGGTGAGAGGATTCACCAGAGACAGTGAGGAGCAGAACAGGCAGATCAACTGAAACACACTGCTGAGGGGAGCAGTGGGGAGACAGGAGAGGTCTGCTGCGCCATGTGGGTCCCCTCCCCGGCCAGGATCAAATTCATGCTGCAGTGGCTGTGGATGCTTCATAGTACTGTGCCTTAACTCCTTGGGCCACCAGAGATGCCCTGAGATTTTAAGCTTTATTTTTATTTATGCATATAAGAACTGGGTTGTAGACCAGAGGTGCAGTTGGGGGGGAGGGAGGATGGGGTGGTGAGAGGAGTCACCAGAAACAGTGGGAGCAGAATAGGCAGATCTACTGAAATACACTGCTGAGGGGAACACTGCCATGCCAGAGTGACTAGTGATAGCTTGATAGCACTGAGACTTTAATCCCTGTGGTGATTAGTGAGGCTTGTTAATTTTTATAGGATAGCACAGTGTATTTCTTGTAGCTCATTGTTACTTTATTGTCTTTAGCAAGTAGCTAATAGTTCAAACTTGGATAACTCAGAAGTTTTTCTATGGTTTCAGTGTCTAGTTCTAGCTCCAACCAGAGAGCTTGCCCAGCAAGTACAGCAGGTGGCTGATGACTATGGCAAATGTTCTAGATTGAAGAGCACTTGCATTTATGGAGGTGCTCCTAAAGGTCCCCAGATTCGAGACTTGGAAAGAGGTAATTTTAACTTACTGTACAAAAATAGTTTGACTCACTTTACCAATATTTATGAGTGAAATTTAAAAGCCGTGGGTTCCTTATGGGGGTTGGGGGGTTGGGGAATTAGTATTTCAGAAGGTTAGAAATTCTCAAGTGTCGTTAAAATGCTACTTTTGGAAAGTTCATCCGGCTAGAGACAAACTTTGTGACGGGTTGATGATTGTATATAATTGTTTTACATGTGCCCTTCCACATGCTGTACAAACAGCTATCAGAACAGATGATTCTGTTTGCTAAAGCTTGGACTATGTATAAGAGATGTAGTTGCCTAGATCTTTGATTTTCTTTTATAGGTGTTGAAATCTGTATAGCTACTCCTGGACGCCTGATAGATTTCCTGGAGTCTGGAAAGACAAACCTTCGTCGGTGTACTTACCTCGTACTGGATGAGGCTGACAGAATGCTTGATATGGGTTTTGAGCCACAAATCCGTAAAATAGTTGATCAAATCAGGGTGTGTAAAGCTGTTAGTATGCTGTCTTTATACCCCCACTAGTCTCATTTCCTCTTTCTAAAAGAAAGCTTTCCTCCCTGTTAGCCCGACAGACAGACTTTGATGTGGAGCGCGACTTGGCCCAAAGAAGTGAGACAGCTGGCAGAGGACTTCCTTCGTGATTATACCCAGATCAATGTGGGCAACCTGGAGTTGAGTGCCAACCATAACATCCTCCAAATTGTGGACGTTTGCATGGAAAGTGAAAAAGACCACAAGTATGGCGAGATTTCACTTTTTATTAGATGATACTGATAAACCTTTCTTAGTAATCTTCCAAAATTAGTGTGAGGGGAGCCAGTAGTTTTTTAGACTTTGAAAACATACAAGCACTGCTAGTTTTCCATCTTTTGATTCATTTTCAGAACAGTGTAGATAAAGGCAAGGATTCTGGATCCTTGAATTGGAATCCCTGCCTTGATAATTACCAGCCATATAGAAATTAATGTGGAAAGAAAGTGCTATAGATCTTTGAGGGTGTTCAGAACTGCGGAAATAGCTTCTGTATACAGTGTACAGAGAGGTCTTCTCTGATTGTAGTGGTCCTGTTTTCAGGTTGATCCAACTCATGGAGGAAATAATGGCTGAAAAAGAAAATAAAACAATAATATTTGTGGAAACGAAGAGACGCTGTGATGACCTCACTCGGAGGATGCGCAGAGATGGGTGAGTTCAGCTCTGCGGTAATGAAGCCGTCTCAGGGTTATTGTTCAGTGGGAATTCCTAAATTGGTGGTGTGAATGTTACAGACTATGTCATTAATGCTTGACGTGCATCCTGCTCTTTAAATGGACACACTCTTCTATTCATGTAGCCTGACCAGTCGTCACCATTTTATGTGATAGCACTTTATAAAACTTAGTTTATCCTCTTTTTTTTAAAAGATTTCTAAAATACTGGTCACTTTTTTCCTGACAGTTGGCCAGCTATGTGTATCCATGGAGACAAGAGTCAACCAGAAAGAGATTGGGTGCTTAACGGTGAGTTCAGAACTAAGCAGTGTTCCGTGCTCTGTTTGAGGCATTGGCAGACTTCCTTGTAATGGACAGATGGTAGATATTTTCTGCGCATACTGTGTGGTGGTTTCTGCTGTTGTACAAAAGTGACCGTAGATAACATGGTCTTAAATGGCCTGGCTCTGTTGCAACACAGCTTCATTTCAGAAATAGGAATTGTGTGAGATTTGACCTACAGGCCAGAGTTGCTTAACTCTGCTTTGGTTAATTGAATGATGGGGGCATTTTTGACATACCTTCATTCTTGGAGGTAACTAGTGCAGGTCCCTTCCACTTTTTCACAGTTAAAACACCCTTAATTAATTAATTTTTAAAAGGATTTTTTTTCCTAAGATTTATTTATTTATGCACACAAGCACTGGGGTACAGGCCAGAGGTGTGTGTGGAGGGGGTGAGAGGATTCACCACAGAGAGCGGGATGCAGAACAGGCAGATCAACAGAAGTACACTGCTGAGGGGAGCAGCGGGCACAGCAGGAGAGGCCTGCTACGCCATGTGGGTCCCCTTCCTGGCCAGCAGCAGGGATTGAACTCGTGCTGCAGTGGCTGTGGTGTGCTTCATAGTGCGTTGCTTAACCCACTGCGCCACCAGGGAGGCCCCAAAACACCCTTAATTTAATAAATCCTTGTCTTCATAGATAAGTTCTTCAACCCACAAGTTCCCCAAATCCTATATGTTTGTAATTTTTATGCAGGCTTTGTCATGTATGCCTGATAATTCCGTCTCAGACCCCTCTCCCTTCCACTGATAAATGGGTATTGGGCCTGAAAGTGCTTTATGGTGACAAGCTCCTATACAGGAGCTATCTTGGAGCCACATCTTGATCACGTCACCTCATTAGAACAAGAGACGTTCTTATCACCCAGGAAATTTGGAGACTAAGAATAAATGTTTCTTCTGGAGCCTGTGTTTACAGGGTTTTAGGAGCTCTGCCAGCAACCTGGGGACAGAGACCAGTACTCAAACTTACATAAATTTATATTTTATTCCGTGGGGGGAAATGTTTGCTTGTTTTTTTACTTCAGGTCTCTTAAGTCACCCACTACACATGCACACACTTGGTTTTGTTTCATTTGGGAGAGAACTATGATATTACAATTAAGGGGGGGGAAACTAGCTCGTGTTAATTTTGTTACAAATCGTCAGATCATTTTAATGGAACTTGATGGTTAGAGATAACTAACTTTATTATTAGAGATGACTGTTGCCCCCTGCTGCAGGTGAGTGTAACACGGATTTCCCAAAGACTTAGTGTCCCATAAATTTAAAAGTTCTTGCATTTTTTGACATTTACTTGAAATTTTTAATATGGTCGGACAAAGATAGCTAGAAATATTTTATTCGATCATATAAGAGATCTGATTGCTTAGCCTTAGTTGCATCGTCTGACTTTTAGGGTGCCACTTCTTGTTTTGCAGAGTTTCGTTCTGGAAAGGCTCCCATCCTCATTGCCACAGATGTAGCCTCCCGTGGGCTAGGTTTGTATAGATAGGTGTCTCTGTCAATGGTATATGTATCTTTTGGTTTAAAGATTGTTTGTCATTTCAAATTAGAGTTGTATATATGTGTGTTTACATGACTATTTAAAGAATACAAAGCGTGATTTTCCCCCCACAATTTTTTTTAACCTTGGTGTTATTTTTGTTGGGGTTTTTTTGTTGTTGTTGTTTTTAATTTTTTTGTTTTTCTTTTATTTTCAAAGTCTCTTCCTGCTCCTAACAAACAGGCTTTGGTCTGCAGCAAGGCCTAGGCATGACTGTTTAAACAGAGGGAGAGGAGACATTCAGTTAAACATCTCACCTTCTTCCTGATTTTATGCTATTTCTGGTTTCGTAGAACGAACCGGTTGAACCTAGCTACTAGAAGCTAGTTTCTTCAGCTGCTCATTTCCTTCTACAGTGTATCTGTGCTAGATAGCCATTTGGGGGTCCAGTTCTGTGAATGCTCACCTATACATTTCTGGGATATAAGAAGTATAAATCCTTATTGTTCACCCATTAAGTCTGCATTGCCCAGTTTTATTTACTGAGGTAAAATTGTCATGGACTCTAGTTTTCCCCTCCTCTCACCCATATGAATACATCGCTGATGTGCTGTCTTCCAACTTAAGAACTAAGTGTGAAGCTGGTGTTCTTTTGGAGTTTCCAGTCCATTGTGATACAGAGATTTTGTGGTAGCTTTTAGCCTATTACTGAGCTAAACAAGTACTCAAAACTTTGATGTTAAAAAAGATGGGATTATTTCTCTTGCAAAGAAATCTCAAAATTATCGACAGGTATTTTAATTCTTACCCAGTAAGGTGAGAAGCACTATATTCCCTTACAGTATTTAACATAAAATGAGAAAGTATTCAAATTGGAATACAAAGTAATGGAGGCTCTTTATACATTGCACTCATCATTCCTTCCTTCAGAGGTGGTGACCTGCAGCCATGACTGAACACTGTCTCTACCCTCTGAGGTCATGTCTGGATCTGTGCAGTTAGAACTTGGGCCTGTTGGGAGAAGAGGCTGAGGCCTGAAAGCAGTTTATATAAAAAAGCTTTCAGTGATGGTGGTTTTTAAACAGGCTTGCTATGTGCTGGTAGCTTCTTTGTGCATCTTGCCTAGACAATTAAAACTATTTGTTCCATGTCCCCCTGCATTTACAAACCAAATCAATTGGCTGTCATTAGAATGACTTAGACTCTTCGTCCCATCCCCACTCATC
Source organism: Galemys pyrenaicus (assembly GCA_019455555.1). Classification (NCBI taxonomy): domain Eukaryota; kingdom Metazoa; phylum Chordata; class Mammalia; order Eulipotyphla; family Talpidae; genus Galemys; species Galemys pyrenaicus. The sequence continues at coordinate 1,749,281 of JAGFMF010011854.1, read as the reverse complement.
TGAGTGAAGGGAGAGGGAAGGTACCTGAGTCTGTTTCTTGTTACTCAACATCAGTGCTTGTTTTGGGCCCCTTTGTTTGCTGCCTTGTAAAAATCAAACGGAGGGGGAAAACCCACCAAAATGGCAGAATGCTGACCAAGGTCCTACAAGATCCTGGAAAGTGAAGGCTTCTACCTCATAGACAGGGGTGCAATTTTCAGCTGAGTCAACAGGCCTTTTTTCACTTCCTGTCCAGCGATGGCCTCTTAAATGTTCCCTTCAGGTAAGTTCTTTGATTCCCATATTCGATAATAGTCATCCTCAGGAAACCACTATTTATTCCCTCTTCATTGGGATATTTTTTATTTTTCCTTTTTTTGTTTAAACTACACACTGTTAAACTAAAAGTATTGAATTTATTTTGTTTTGTTTTTTAACAGAAGCTTTGATATCAGCTGCAGATCACTCAATACATGGCTGAGGCAAATCTACATTGGCCCGAAGCAGCTCTAGATGAGCCTATTGGCTATTCTCTGTCCCTCCCAATTAGAGATTGGAGAGTCAGGCCATGTCATAGGCTTGTCAGACAAAAGCTCTTGTCCTAGGCAGCTGACTAAAGCATTAACTTTTCAATTTCTTACCCTGCTACAGCATCTTCTCTAAAGACAGCAAGATAATATTGTGGCAGTGCACAAATAACACCAGGGCAGGCCTGACTGGAGAAACCAGGTTCTGCGCTTGCTCTTATGTGCCCTCAGCCAGCTCTGTGCGCACACACAGGACACCTTTCTAGTCCGAAGAACTTGCACCAGGTCTCCCCCCACCCCTTGAGCCTTCCAGAAATACTTTCAAGTATTGTTCTCTCAACTGTTGGCTCCAGTACCCAGTGCTTTCTGCCAGGAAAGCGCACCTCTGCCTCCAGGGCAGGAGCTCGAACTGCTCTGCCGCCCATGCTGTGTGCAGTGGGCCTGACTCAGGAGCCTTCTCCTAGCTCTGAAGATGCGTCCTGGAGCACAGTTCCCCACCCCCATCTCACACCCATCCTGGCCCTGTAGATTTTTGTTTTTCCTTTGTTGCATCAACGACCCTAGCCTGAGACTCACGCTGCCCCCTGTGATAACTGCCTTCTCGTCTTTCTGGTGTGACTTCAGGACTTTAGGGGTCAGTAAAGACTGAGGAGCCTTTATTGTAATAAGAAACAGACATACGCCCCTTTCTTCCCAGGCCCTTTAACAACAGCTGAATTTTTTTTTTTTGATCATCTTCCCCTCACCCCCTGAAATTAATCCAGTCTGGGCAATAGATGCAGTCTGACCCTTTGGATGTAACTTTCATTTTTAATTATTTTTTTCTACAATCACCCCAATTATCCTTGGGGGAGGCGTTGGAGGACCTGAAATTTTTACCCGAACCCAGGTTCTCCGGCGCTTGGCAACCAAATGGGGCTACAGAGAAGCATCTAAGCCAGTTCACAGAGCGAGCGTGTGTGGGGACTTCTCACTGCCACGGACCCTTGATGCATGCTCCCCGCGCTCCAGTGGTCCCGTGTCAGAAGGCGGAGTTTTCGAAAGGAGGCCGCCAAAAATAAAAGGCAAAGAGACGGGATCGGCTGCAGCGGTTTCCCAAAGGAGGAGGGAGTGTGCATCGGTCTGGTAACAAACAGAGAATGTTTTTTAATTATTTATATCACAAAAATCTGTGTTTTATCTAGGATATTTTCTGAATATTCTTTGTAAAATGCAGATTTTTTTTTCCACAAAACATTAGGATTCTTTGTTGTGGTCTTAAATTTGTTTGTTTAAGGAGGTGAAAATAAACATTTAGCCGAGAGCATTACACTAACATTTACATACGGTAACCGCAGGAGGTTATTCAGCCCACCCCAGCAGTGGGCAGAGCGCTGAACTCTCTCAAGGTTTCATGGTTCCCACACTCTGGCTACTTCCTTAATTCCCCAGGCAACAATCTTGGATAATTGAGCTGAAACAACCTTGAGTTGAGCAAAACATCATTTGGCAGAGCTGAGCTCGGTAGTACAGAGAAATTTTAGTGTAATGTGCTGTTGTGGTCATTGAAAGGGGAAGGATAATTTGGGTATTTCTGCAAAGGAACAGGTGTGTGCTTTAGCTTTGATCTTTTTATTAAATATGATGCAAAATAATTTAAAGCTCTATTTTGACTAAGTCTCCTTGAAAATGTAGCAGTAATAAAGTATATGAAGTTTCTCTTTTCATTTTGCTCTGTGACTGGTTGAAAGGTAAGTTTGTTATGACATTACTGGTAGATTTTGCCAGGCTTCTCCCAACAGAGTAAAAGTGATTTTGACCTTGTAACTTTGCGGTGGTTACACTTTCTTCTACATTGTCATTTTGAAAAGGATGGAACTGGATTTGGTGCCACTCCTGCCTGCATGTTGGTGAAGCACAGAGGCAGCAGGCGCTCGGCTGGTTATTGGGATTCCCTTCGAATTTCACAGCTGATTAAGATACCGCTTCAGGCCCATGTCCCCGAATCACTGATCCTCTTTTACTCTGTTGGGATGAGTCTTCTTTTGTTCCTGTGCAGAGCGGCCACTAACTTGGTCTTCTCTCCTCTTGCTGTCATCTGCATTCGTGCTGCCCACCTGTTGTTGGCATGTCCTTTCCCTTCTCTTTCCCTGCCCGCCAACCTGCCTGCTGCTCATCGCTGGCTGTGAAGACGTGGAGGATGTCAAGTTTGTGATCAACTATGACTATCCAAACAGCTCAGAGGACTATGTGCACCGAATAGGCCGCACAGCCCGTAGCACCAACAAGGGCACCGCCTATACCTTCTTCACCCCAGGGAACCTGAAGCAGGCCAGAGAGCTGATCAAGGTGCTGGAGGAGGCCAACCAGGCCATCAACCCCAAGCTGATGCAGCTGGTGGACCACAGAGGAGGCGGCGGCGGAGGGGGTAAGGGTAAGTCCTGGAGTTTTCCAGGTACTGCCGAGGTATCATTTTGTGTTCACTGTGTCTTGTGTCTGTCTGTCTGTCTGTCTGTCTGATTGATTCCTGTGAGGCTTTAAAGATATTGCTCAAAAGTGAAGCTCAGTGCTGCATCCTGTGTAGACACCTTTAAGGAAGACGTTGTGAGGCTGGGGCCTTTCCCGAGTGCCCCTCTTCGCAGCGCTGTGTCTGTCTGTGGGAATACAAAGCCGACCTTCGTTTTTTGAAGCATGTGGTGCATGTTCAAAAGTAAACTCAAATTATGGTTGCTTTTAATGCTTTCAAAAGACTTAGTAGTGTGGGAGTGTCTTCAGTTCTTCATATGAAGAGATCAGTCATTTTATATGCTTTACCGTAGGAACTGGCCACGCTGTTAGATCTGGAAATGGGATGTTGGGAAAGTACGCTGGCATCTGAGGCTCTTTAGAGTGGTTTGGGGCGGAGGAGGGAGCTGGACTTGCCTCTAAGCCACGTGGTGCTGTCAGGTCCACGAGCACCGCAGGCGGGCCCTGCACTAGCGCTCCTTGGTGCTGCCACCGTGCTGCCACCGTCTCTGCTTACCTTTTGTAGTTTTTTTCCTCAAGACTTTTTTTTTTAATGCATAAACTGGGCTGTAGGACAGAGGTGCGGGGGGTGGGGGTGAGGGGATTCACCAGAGCAGGGCGCACAACAGGCAGAGTGACTGAAATCCACTGCCGAGGAGAGCAGTGAGCAAAACGAGAGGTCAGCTGCGCCCTGTGGGTCACACAGCTGGGGACCGGCGCTCCAGCTGCAGGCAGTGGCACGACAGTGCTGTGTCTTTAACCCCTGGGCCCCTAGGGAGGCCCTTCTGAGAATTTTTGTAACCTAACCATTTTCACCATCGTTTCTACATGTTTAAGAGTATATTTTTTGCTAGTTCTAAAGTAAAGAAAGGGCCTGAAAGGCTGAAAAGATGAACATCCTTTTAACGTTTACCGCTCTTTTGAATACGTCCTGTTAAAGAGTCAAACTTTTTCGTAAAGTGCCTATTTTTAAAGGGTGGCCTAGCAGAACCAAGAGCGAACAGCACCCTTGAGACTAGTGGAGTTTGCTGCCCTCCCCTTGCAGTAGTTCATCGTTTACCAGGAGAGACTGTTTCTTACTGCACACGCACATTCCGTAGCTCAGGAGCAGGTCAGTGATGGACTTCACGGGCGTCAGCCCAGACGAATCCTTTGTTCCAAAACCACTTCACGCGCTGACCAATGCCGCCCTTCCTCGGGCTGCAGATCATGGTCTGTAGAAGTCTGTGTGCCTTCTTTCTTGGTCAGCCCCAGCGAACTTACCAGAGAGCTACCGCACCTGAGGCTGCAGGGGCTTGTCCAGCAATGTGAAGTTGCCCTGGCCAGAAGGCCTGGCCGCAGACGCTTCGTCAGAGTGCAGCAGCCAGAGGGTCATCCTCAGCACTGACTGCCCGCAGACTCCTAGCAGAGTTTTTACGTGTGGTAGTGTTTGGATCTTGTATCTGGCATTTAAAATTCCTTCTGTGCTCCCATCAGGAGGTCGTTCTCGATACCGGACCACTTCTTCAGCAAATAATCCCAACCTGATGTATCAGGATGAGTGTGACCGGAGGCTTCGAGGAGTCAAGGATGGTGGTCGGAGAGACTCTGCAAGCTATCGGGATCGTGGTGAAACCGATAGAGCCGGTTATGCTAACGGCAGTGGCTATGGAAGTCCAAATTCTGCCTTTGGCGCGCAAGCAGGCCAGTACACCTATGGCCAAGGCACCTACGGGGCGGCCGCTTACGGCACCAGCGGCTACACCGCCCAGGAGTATGGTGCCGGCACCTATGGGGCTAGTAGCACCGCCACAACGGGGAGAAGTTCACAGAGCTCTGGCCAGCAGTTCAGTGGGCTGGGCCGCTCCGGGCAGCAGCCACAGCCGCTCATGTCCCAGCAGTTCGCACAGCCTCCCGGAGCCACCAGCATGATAGGCTACATGGGGCAGACGGCCTACCAGTACCCGCCGCCCCCGCCGCCCCCCCCACCCTCCCGCAAGTGAGCCCACCCCCAGGTGTAGGGGCTTCACAGACCTACTGCAGTTAAAGGAACTCTGTCTTCCCCCTTTTTTCCTCTTCCCCTCTTCTTTTTTCTTTTTTCTTTGATCCCAACCATTGTGATTTGTCTTTCACACAGATTAGTTAGAATTCACTGCCAGGTTTCTTCTGCCCGCCAAAATGATCCATTCTGTCACAGATTTTGTAAAAAAATACACATATATATATATACACACACACACATATATATATATATAGTCAACTGGAAGAAATTTTTCCCCAACTTCTTGCATGTTGAGGATATCTGAGCTATTTTTCATCTTAAAAGAAAAAGTAACGTATTAGGCCCTCTGTGGGAGCCCGTTTTTGTTGTCCTGAGTTGGGGGGAGGGGGGAAGGGCGGAGGGTTGAAATCTGCAGAAGATGGCGGCATCTGTGCTTTAAAGTGTTCTCACTGCTGAGTTAGGAAACTTCAGAGGGCGTCCCGTTCCATTTCCCATAACGCTTTTTACGGAGCAGAGTTCCTCAGGCCTGATGAGTTTTTGAGACAGTGCTTTGCCATTGTCGTTTGGCTGATTACTTGTTAAATGCTTTTGACAGTTTTTTTTTTCTTTAACTCTTAATTGGTTTTGTCTCCCTTAAACTCTGCCTTTCTTCTTCCTAGTTACTGAAAATAACCATTTAGTGTCAGATTAGAAATTGAATTGCTGAGTCTGAGTTTTTAAACTGTCTTTTAAATTAAAAACTCCAAATGTTCATTGCAAAGATTACATGTAGCATCTCAGCATCTGGGTGGAAACTGCCTATTTTTCTTCCCTGTATAACCAGGGAACGTGAAAATGTGAAGTTCGTTTTCTAGCCAGGCAGCTGCCGTGAGCTGAATCAATAGAAACGCTCACTGGAAATTCACTTTATTGACCAGTTAAGTATGCGGTCACCTGCGGTATAAGAACCACCTTTAATTATAAACAGAATATACTTAATGGACAAGTTTTCTTTTTAAACTCAGTATCTAGAGAGCTAGAATAAAAGCAGTTCTTTGCCAGCTACTCAGCCCTTTGGCCAGGTTATCTTGAATAAAGAATCTTCAGTGTTTCTTAAGAAAGAACTTCCTCTTCATACTCTGGTCTTCGCAGTGCTTTATAACAGCTTTTGGATGCGAATTTTCCTCGGCATCCTTTTGCAGTCAGCTTTTTACAGGTAGGTAGTGCTTAAAAAGTTACAGAGGATTAAAGCCCAGGTCCTTTTATTTTTCCTCCATCTAAAGGTAGGTGAGTTGTCCCCTTCGTGGCGATGCTGGCTTCCGAGGCCGACCAACAGGTGGGCCTGGGAAGGGTTCTGTGTCGTGTCGCCATGAGAGGATAGGGAGGTCACAGCCCCAGAAACCTCACGCCCTGCGGGGGGCCTTCTCTCCGTGTTGTCACCAGTGTTGTCCATTCACAGCGTGCAGAGGCGAGGCGCCGCTCTGGCTGAGGCCTGAGAGTGCGTTCTGGTTCGTAAGATCTAAGTACTTGAGGGTTTTGGTCTTTCCTTTGGAAGTTCTTCAGGGGTCTCAAATATGGTTGAATGTGCCACATCCAGGTAGGTTGTCAGCACGCGCAGAAATACGTGCATGTAAAACTTTGACATCTTTTTCCCCTCCTGCTTTCTTTTTTTTTTTTTTTTTCATTTCGCCCTTTTTATAATAAACTGAGGCTGAGGGAGGATGGTAGGCACAGACAGAACTGTTCTGTGCTCACAAACCAAAGTGTCCCCCTTCCCCCCCCCCATCTGTCCAGGCACTGACTGTCCACTGTAAACATCTCTTCCTATAACAGAATTCTGGGTGTTTTGTTATTTTAAAACCAAAGGGGGTGTCCTCCTCTCCTGCAGGCCTTCAGAGCATCCCTCTGTGGGTCTCTGGGCAAGCAAGGGGTGTCTGGTCTGCTGCCTGCTTCCCTTTACCCTGGGGACGCTGTGGCTGCAAGTCAGAACAACAGCGAGTCCTAAGGGTCAGGCGCTATTGTGGACTGAACACAGCTGAAATCTAGCGGTTTCCTGTGTCACTCTCCAGAGTAGCTTCCTGCCTCCACGTCTTACTCATAATTCAGGTCCTGCCTTCGCGTCAGAACTCGAAGAGTCCTATTTGATGCTAATTTTTGCAGTCATGGTTGAAACTTAGGAAAGGATTCCAATACCGGGCTGTGGGGCTGCCACGCCCCAGTCCCCCCTAACCGTTCATGTGGACTTCTCTCACCTGAAAGGTTGGTGGCTCTCGCTCGGGGTCAGTGCTCTCTGTCATGTCCTTGCTGGTCTCTGAACACATTCCTGTTGCGTTAAGACTTGAAAGATTCGTACATGTGTGATGTGCAGGCGCAGGATGCTGAGAGCTGTGTTACTATTCTTAGTTTGTAAATTGTCCTTTTGATACCATCTTGTTTTCTTTTGTAGGTATAAATAAAACACTGTTGACAATAAGGTGTGGACTTTTTATTGAAAACAGTCTGGTCCAAGGGTAGGCCTTACAGTCCTACTTACTGTGGTAAGGCCGAGCGTGGGGGTGTGGGTTGGCTGAGTGCTGTGGCTAGCACCAGAAAGTGAGCGGGAGGGGTCACTGCTCGTAGTGCAGAGTCTGAGTCACAAAGCAGCAAGCCGAGTGAAAGGCTCGGCTCTGCTTCCTCTAGTAAAACAGGCCTGCTGCGCGGCGGCGAAGCATGCATGCGGGCCAGCGCGCTCATGGGTGTGAGGCCCCCTGAACTCTAAGGTAAGGAGCTGGAAGCCACTCTGGCCAGGACTGGGAAATTTGGTTTGCCTGTGGCTTCAGGGCAGGTGAGAAGTGAAATAATATTGCACACCTGCCAGGTAGCACCTTGGTATTGACTCAAAAATTGATCTACCTGGAAAATGAAAAACCGCAGCATCCTGATGCCAGAGCTGTGGTCTCCATTTGGAGCATGAGTCTCATGTCAGGGCCCGAGGAACCTGGTTTGGTTGGCGTGGGCTGAACACCTCGGGTTTCCGTTGACACCGTGAGGCACCGTAGCTAGCCCGGACCTCGCTCATCTACGGGAGGTAGTGCATGGCCCGCAGAAGTCCACACTAAGCACGCGTGGGTTTTTAACACCTGAAGATCCCTGTACAGAGCTGCCCAGGAAAGCACCGTAAATGGTTTGCTCCAAGTTCTGGGTGAGGCGTCGAACATCTGAGGGTCCTCAAATTGGCATCGGAAGACTTAACTTCTTTCCCTTGAGGACTGTAAGACAATGGACATGAAGTGAGTTCAGCATATTCCCGACGGGGCTGCCTGACCCCACGCTGCTTCCAGGGCCCATGTCACAAGGGGCTTTCGGATGTGAAAGGGGGACTTAGCAGGTTAGGGACAGACGCCCCGTCTCGGTTCAGGCCAAGCATTGAGCGTCGACCTCATCCCTGCGCTTGTCGTGCCATCCACAGACCCTCTGTCCACGTCCCTGTTTGCCCAGGAGGCCCCGTGCTTGACAACCCGCCTGCCCTGCAACAGGCAGGGAGCTGCTTCCCGGTTCACCCACGTAGCAGCTGCCAGGTCGGTTCTGTGAGCGACCCCTCCGGTAGCTGCCCTGTCGACAGCGCAGCGCAAACCCTTCACCTGGGCGGGTGGACGCTGTCAGGTTTACAGGCTCCGACCACACTAGCCTTTTAGTCCTTGACCACAGCAAGCTGGTTCCTGCCTTGGAGACGACAGGAGCCGCTCCCTTGGAGTGTGGTCTACGTTTTCCTAAGCAAGCATGTCTACTGTCTTCCCAGTGCTTGCACAATACATGGAAGAAGCTGTATTCTTGTCTGAAACACTTGGAAGTATTCCTGAAAATACTGGTCTTTTGCCATTAGAACGTCATGTAACTCCCCAGGCCAGTGCAGCAGGCTCCTCCCGGCACCTACCTTTGGTCACATACAGGTAGAAGAAGTCACAGTAGAAGATGGTTTGCACTACTCCAGACACCACCGCAATCTGGTCATAGAAGTTCTCAGTCTGGTACCGCCTGATCCAGTTAGCCAAGTAGAGGGCGCGGTACAGCCCGAGGAAGAACAGGTAGTGAGTGGTGATGGTCTCGGCCTCTCCGGTCTTGCTGATCATGAAGAGCTGAGGCAGGATGGCCACCGACTCCAGGTAGATGGAGAAGGTCCAGAGGATCTGCCAGAGAGAAGAGGCCAGAGGAGGCCGGTCACGACCCAGGAGGGACCGTCTCTTCAAAGACTCTAATCACCAAGACGGGTTTATTGGAGAGAATCCAGTAAAGTAAAAACAAATCCGCAAAGTTTGGACTGTAATCTCATCCCTTTATCTAAATAGAAAATACTTTGTAAAACAACCGTGCTTGCCCCCGCCCACAACATTTGTATAGATCGTAACTTTTAATTGTTGCCCAACACATGAACGTGGCTTCACTGAGGCCATGGAGCCAGCAGCAGAACCTCCTGGGACGCTTCTTGCCCACAGAGTCTCAGACCCCAGCCCCACTGAACCCCAGTGGCCCCCACTGCACTCCAGGTGCACACATCTGCCAGGCAGCAGCTCCCCGGGGCCTGTGAGCCCCTTTGCACGAGGCGGTGGGAGGCGCGCGTAGCCAGTTTCTCCATGAGGCCCTGCACGGTGTGAACAATGGTCACGGTGCAGTGCGCAAGGCCAGGCTCTCCCCGGGGCCGGAGAAGGGAGGGAGATTGGAGCAGGCTGGGTCAAGGGTGGCCCTGGCCTTACCTCCAGGGGCGTGAAGTTGTAGTTCTCAAGGAAGGAGAGGCCGATGACTGGGACCAGGAGAAACTCCAGGCGGAAAGTATCGTTCTCACTGTCAAAGGTTTTCCGAAACTTCCCGTAGATCATGTACACTGTGATGTAGGCACAGAGGAGGAAGACCACCTGGAGGGACACACGCGGGGCTTGCGGAGTGGCTCCGGCCTGGCGCTGGGCTTCAGAGCACCCCGAGTGGGAACCTAGGAAGCCTGAGGGAGCACGGGGCAGGAGCAGTAATGGGGATATGGGTGCAGCTGCCTGGGGCCCAGCCGCCTCGCATGTGGAGCGCTAACAAGGCTGTTCTGTCCCTTTGTGCTGCTTCTGAGTGGGGCCGACAGCTACATTAAGACAAATCCACCACAGAGGCCGAGGGGAAAAACCAGGGTTGCTTTCCAGTGGAGGCAGCCGGGCAGTCCAGCGCTGTTATTTAGCTACTTTTTAAAATTGAGGTAATGTCAGCACTACATGTAGTTCAAAGGTGCAGGGCCACACCTCCTCAGGTGGGTGTCATCCCCCCCACCCCTCACCCCAGGGCTCTCCAGAATCCCCAGGGGCCCCTCACGTCATGGCCGTCTTCTCGCAGGCAGCGACTGGGCTTCTGACCTAGGCTGGAGGTTCTTAAACCCGAATACGCGTTAGAATTACAGATGGCTGCCCCTCCCCGTTTCTGATTTCGTAGTGGGCCTGAGAACTTGCATTTCTGGCAAGTTCCTTTGTAGTGCCATGGCTGCCGGTCTTGGACCACGCTGGACTATTTGTACTTCAAGAGTCAGGTTATTTTCTCAAGGTCTTTCTCATGTGAATGAGGCACACACATGCTCTGTACCGCAGCCCCGTGGGGGGAGTTCACGGCCATGGTGACCCTGTGATGAGCGACCCTGAACCAGCCAGTCTCCTCTGGGACTAGCGTCCATGTCCCACCCACCTCTGAATCGCCCAGCCCCGAACTCACAGCCCGGAACAAACAAATGCTGGATTAGGGGGTGAATCAATGAAGTGGGCATCACTTCTTCATTTCACAAGTGTGGAAACTGGTTTCTCAGAGGTTCTGAGACCACGTTCAGCACGAAGAGCCAGATCCACAGTCCCCGGCAGCCATACCCAAGTCAGACCCTGGGCAGAGAGCTGAACTAAGCAGGTGATATTTTCTTTTCTTTTGTTTCTTAATGATTTTATTTCTTTTTTTTTTTTAAAGATTTATTTATTTATGCATACAAGCACCGGGGCACAGACCAGAGGTGTGGGGGGTGAGAGGATTCACCACAGAGAGCAGGGAGCAGAACAGGCAGATAACAGAA
>JAGFMF010011854.1:1683536-1737837 GCA_019455555.1 Galemys pyrenaicus | reverse complement strand
AGAGACAGAGTGGGGAGCAGAACAGGCAGATGGACTGAAACACACTGCTGAGGGGAGCAGTGGGGAGGCAGGAGAGGTCTGCTGTGCCATGTGGGTCCCCGCCCTGGCCAGGGATTGAACTTATGCTCCAGTGGCTGTGGAAGCCCCACAGTGAAGTGCCCAACCCCTTGCGCCACCAGGGAGGTCCAGCAGATGATAGTTTTACTTAAGTCCTGAATTTAAGTAGACAGTGATTTCAGGACCTCAGACTAAAGCCTCCATTGAGTTGAACGCTCTATAGGTAACAGCATCCTCCACTCCATGACTCCTAGGAACAAAATCCTTCCTGCCCAGAGTGTGGCGTGATGGTCGGAGCTTAAGCATCAACTTTGTGTCAGGCAACTGGAGGATAGCTCTCACATTCAGGACTAGCTACATAATTTGTAGAGCATCTGTTAAAATTAAGAATGTCAAGATAGGGGTCCTCCCTGGTGGCGCAGTGGGTTGAACAGCGCACTGTGAGGCAAACCGCGGCCACTGTAGCATGAGTTCGATCCCTGCGCCCGGCCAGGGAGGAGACCTCTGCCTATTCTGTTCCCGGCTCTGTCTCTGGTGGATCCTCTCACCTCCCTGGACTCTGGCCTGTACCCCAGCTCTTGTATGCATAAATAAATATAATCTTTAAAAAAAAACAAAGAATGTCAAAATAGGAGCCTCCCTGGTGGCCCAGGTTAAGTCTCAGCATTACTAAGCTATCAGCAGCCACTGCAGCATGAGTTCGATCCCCGGCCAGGGAGGGGACCCACATGGCGCAGCAGACCTCTCCTGCCTCCCCGCTGCTCCCCTCAGCAGTGTGTTTCACTGTATCTGCCTGTTCTGCTCTCCACTCTGTCTCTCGTGAATGCTCTCACCGCCCCCCCCACCAATACCTCTGGCCTATACTCCAGTTATTGCATGCATAAATAAATCTTTAAAAAAAAAAAAAGAAAGATGGGCCAACTGTCACTGGATGTTTACTGTGACAGCTACTTGGTCTTCACATTTATTTCACAGCAAACCCCTCTGAGGTACCTGCCAGAATTGTCTTCATTTTGCAGATGAGGAAACTGAGGTACATGGGGTCAAAGGCCTTGCCCACGCCTAGGTCCCACAGCTGCTAAGCAGCCTGGCTCCACAGCCTGAGTTCTCAAACTCGCTGTCTGGGTTTGGGGGAGCTCAGCGCCACACACACACCACCCCCTCCCCCCCTCTGTGGCTGTCCCTCCCACTCACCTTCATCACTGTGTTGTAGATGGAGATGAAGTTGGTGAACAGGTCCAGGTACCTGGTGGTAAAGACGAGAGCAAAGAGGATCTGACTCTTCCCAGAGATGCCTGTGACCAGAGGGAGATGCCAGTGAGACGTGGGCACCCAGGACACCCGAAACACGCGTGCAGCTCGCGAGGCCCAGAGCTGGGAGTCAGGTCTCTGGGGTCCATGGCTTGTCAGCCCGTGCATCGGAAACACCCCCTCCCCGCTCACTCCTTAGGCCAGAACCTGCTTCCTGGTCTCCCATTCCCGGTGCCCCTGGGGTGTGGCTATTGCGATGGGGAAGGTGTTGGGGCGGGAGAACTGTTGGGGAGACAGGTGCTGAGGCTACTCTTTCTCCCCTGAGTCCCACCGACAGTCGTCAAAGCTCCTTCCTTTGGAAAACAACCCTCGGACTTGACAAGGAGCTGGTTTGCCAGGGAGCACAGGGCAGGTGAAGGGAGGCAGGTCCCGGAATGTTCTGGAGGGTGCTGGGAGCACATGCCAGCTTCCTGCCCGCATGGCAGCCTGAGCCTCACACTCCCCATCTATAAACTGGGCCCCCACAGACGGACAGACAGGAGACACCAGTGCCTCCTGGAGGGCCTGGCACACTCAGGCTTGAGGGGATGAGGTGGGAGGGGCCGGTTGAAGTGAGGAGCCAGGGGGCCAGCATTGACACAGGGCCAGTTCCGGGCTGGGCCTGTGACGGCACAACCTCCCTTGCACCTCGGCTCCATTGAGGAGGCCCCAGGAGGCTGCCTTGCTGGGGCTTGGCTCCCGCAGCCGGCCTTTCCCCGGGCTCCTCTCTGCAGCCTCAGCCCGACAGTCCCTTTGCTCACACTTTCCTTAGCACTTGGACGGCTTCCACATTCCTGAAAGCAACCGGTAATTCCCACCAAAGCAAGTCAGCCACGCAGAGCCGGGACACGAAGACATGAGCTGGGTCCTCGCCGGACCCCTGAGAAGTCCCGGGCACACAGGGGCCCCACTGACCAGGTGCAGCCGCCCATCTGACAGGTGGGGAAACAGATCCAGGCGCCACAGCAAGTCAGCGGTGGAGAAGAGCCCAGCCGGCCTCCTGCCCTCGGAGGTGGGCGAGTGGTGGTCAGCAGACCCTGCTCTTCGGAGCTGCCGGGCTAGCACCCTTTCTCCCCCCTCACCACCTCAGACCTCAAGCAGACCTGTGCCCGTCCCATCCTGCTTCAGGTCCCCTCCCGAGCCCCCTCCCCTGCTCCCCCACCTTCCGGGGCACCCCAGACCCAACTCTCTGCCTGCCAGACAAGGCCCCTTCGCGGCTGGACCACCGCCCTCCCAGAGTGGGCTGCCACGGGTCACCCTCAGATCGTACCGCTCACCCCCGGGGCCTGCCCTGCGCTCGGCCACCTCCGGGCTATCGCACCCTGTGTCCCCGCATAGTGCAGCGGGTGCACCAGGACCCAGCCCAGAGCCGCTGCCTCCAGGAGGCCTCAGGGGCCCGCTCTGCCCCCTTGGCTCCCAGGAGGGGCCCGTGTGCACGTCCGCAGTCGCACGCCCAAGCACAGGGCGGGCACCTCCAGGACACCAATGGACAAAGCCACCCTGGAGGCTCGGGGGCCTCTCACCCCACCTGGCCGCCAGTCCAGCCAGAAACTTCTCCAAACCCTGGCAAAGCAGTCAAGAGTACTGGGCAAACGGGGACCCCTCCCTCCCGCTGAGGCTTCTTTGCACCTGGGCAGGGCCGTGTCCCTTCTGGCAGCAGGAGGAAGGCTGCTCCCGCTTTCTGGGGAAGGGGGGCCGTCTGGGAGGGGGCAGAGGAGACTGAGGCAGGGGAGGGCAGACCCTGAGAGCTGGCACGCTCCCTGTGTGCCTACCCCCAGAACACCCACCATTCCCACCCTGGGCCCCAGTGCACAGGAACAGCAATGGGGTCTCAAAAGGGTGCTGGTCCAGGGGAGCCAAGGGAGGGAGGGGTGTCACTTCCTCTATCCCTGTCCTCCCCCAATCAGCAGCTGAAGTGGGCAAGGGGGGAGATGGAGGCACAAGCCCACCCTCCCTCCACAGACCCCCGGGGCCTCTTCCTTTGCCACTGTACAATTTGACATTTTCTTTGAAAGCCCAGTTGTGCAGAAAGTGTCAAGTCCCCCCCCAAACTGAACCCCACCCCACTCCACCCCCACCCCCCCACCCCAGAACATTCAGGAGCACCCCCTGCCCCCAGCCCTGCAGTCCTGGGCCCTAGGCACCCGGCCGCGCGAGGTGATCCAGGCCTCAGGCCCGGCGTGGCTCCCTTGCCTCCCGCGGGCGCCCCTCACCCGCGCAGCACTTGGACTTCCAGATCTTCCCCAGGAGCAAGATCATGGCCAGGAGATGGCTCAGGTCGCCCAGGATCCGGAACACGTTCATGGTGCGGCCGGCGGCCCGGCGTGCGCGCGGCCAACTCCGGGAAACTTCGCGGCGGGCGAAGCGGCTGCCACGTCTCCCGCGCGGCTCTGGCCCCGCGCTCCCGCCCGCCAGCGCCCTCTCGGCCCGGGTGACGTGGCCGGGCCGCCGCGCCAGGGGGAGCCGGGAAGCCCGCCCCCAGAGCCCGCCTCCCGGCCCCTACCGGCCCACCGCGGCCCGGTGCCGGGGCGGGGCGCCTGGAAAGCCGGGGGCTTCCGGCCTGGGCCGCCGCCCCGCCCCGGCGTCCGGCCCGGCCCCGCGCATGAGCTGGGCCAGCCCCCGGACCCCGCTCTCGGCCGCTCTGGACACGGGGCCTTGGTGTCCGCGCCAAGTGGGGCCCGACCGCCACTGCTTGCGGGGACCTGGAAGGTTGGAAGCACCCCATAAACGGGACCCCCCTGCTATTGTCAGTCATCCAGGCTTGAGCCCCTCCTGCTAGGGACGGGGTGAGTGGGGAAAGGAGAGGAGCGGGCGCCCATTCCCACACCCTCTCAGCTGCTAACTTGGATTTTTTTGTTTGTTTAAAGATTTATTTATTTATGCATATAAGCACTGCGGGTGAGAGGAGTCACCAGAAACAACAGGGAGCAGAACAGGCAGATGGACTGAAGCACACTGCTGAGGGGAGCAGCGGGCGAGGCAGGAGAGGTCTGCTGTGCCCTGTGGGTCCCCTCCTAGCCAGGGATCGAACTCGTGCTGCAGTGGCTGCAGATGCTTCATAGTGCGCCGCTTAACCCGCTGCACCACCAGGGAGGCCCTGGTCCCCTCATCATGAGGCTGAGGGCAAAACAGGACTTTGAGATTCAAGGACGGTGGCCCAAGGACCAGCAGCATCAGCACCTGTGGGGGAGTGCAGATTCCCAGGCCCCCCTGCAACGACAGAATCAGAATCTGCTGTTGAACTAGTGCACTGTGGAAGTTTGAGAGGCATTTATCTCAACACCACTACGAAAGGGGCCTCCCTGGTGACGCAGTGGGTTAAGTGGCGCACTATGAAGCAAACCAGCCACTTCAGCATGAGTTCGATCCCTGCTCCTGCCGCGGAGCTGACCCACAGGGCGCAGCAGACCTCTCCTGTCTCCCCGCTGCTCCTCTCAGCGGTGTGTTTCAGTCCATCTGCCTGTTCTGCTCCCCACTCTGTCTCTGGTGAATCCTCTCACCCCCAGTGCTTGTATGCATAAATAAATCTTTTTTAAATATAAAAATAAACACCACTATGAGGGAGGTACTGTCATCATTCCCACCTTCCAATGGGGATACTGAGCACAGAGTGGTTAAGTTATTTGCCTGCGGTCACACAGCCATGAAGTAGTGGGGCCTGGGTTCTGACACACGGTCTGACTCTAGACTTCGTTCGTGCAATTAAACCATCACCTTCCCCGTGGGCTGTCACGGGCGATGACGAGCTCCCGGTCGTGAGAGCTGGCGAGCAGATGGCGGGCACCCGTTTGCTGGGGGACGCCTGTCCCGGCCAGGAGGTTGGGCTAAGAATACCCGTCGAGTAATGAGCCTTGACTGGGTGCCAGGCGGCGTGTTCGGGACATTAGTCAGGTTCCCTCTGTTCCGCCTGAACGGGCACCCTGAGGGTGACGAGCTCTGAGGCTCAGGACATCTGATGGGGTGGAGTTGCTGGGGGGAGCCGGGCCGCTGGGGGCTTCTGAATGGCCCCTGGTCTGTTCCCTGCTCCCTCCACAACCCTGCCCAGATGCCTCCCTCCAGCCCGTGCCCAGAGAAGGCAGTGGCTATTTAAATCCCTCAGGTGTGTCTGCCCAACCAGCTGGCATCTCCTTCTCTGCGCCCACCTCCTCCCCAAGCCAGGGAAAAGCACGTGCATTTGCCATTTGGTGAAACATCTGTCTCCTGGGAAGCAGCCCCAGCTGCCATCAGGAGCGGACACGGCTGCTATCTCCTCTTCCTTCTTCTCCAGGGGACCTGCCGTGGACCAGGAGAGGTCTGCAGAGTGGCTGCCATGGTGGTGGACAGGGCAGCACCAGGCTGGGGCCTGTACCTGCCTTCTTGTCCCCCTCAGGCCTCAACTTTCCCATCAGTTAAATGGGGGTAATGAGGGCCTCCCGGGTGGCGCAAAGGGGTAAGCACCACACTATGGAGCTTCCTCAGCCACTGCAGTACAAGTTCGATCCCCGGCCAGGGAGGGGACCCACATGTCTCCCCGCTGCTCCCCTCAGCAGTATGTTTCAGTCCATCTGCCTGTTCTGCTCCCCGCTCTGTCTCTGATGACTCCTCTCACCCCCACACCTCTGGCCTGTACCCCAGTTCTTGTGTGCATATATAAATAAATCTTTAACTAAAGTAATTAATTTAATGGGGATAATGAAGACAGACTTACTTGGTCTTCTGTGCAGGCGGCCTCCCCAGCCTCCCTGTGAAACGGATATTATATTCCCTGTATCTCAAGAAAGGGAGCTTGTCACCCCCATTTTACAGAGGTGTTGCCCCAGGTCACAGGACCCCTTTCCCCAGAATCCACCCTCTGTCCTGCTAACAGGCATCTGCCCGAGGGGAAGAGGGAAATGCCTCACTCATTCCAAGCCCTGGACTCTGACCTCCTGTCCCTGCCTCAGGGTGGTTCGGGTGGCTCCCTCACCCCCACCCCGCTGAGCCTCCCCTCCCTGACACCCACAATGTCTGCTCTAGGAATGCAGTGGAGGGGGGTCCGGGGGGCCATTTCCTTAGGATTCTTTTTCCCTCTTGAACAAAGCAAAGTGTGTGTCCAGAGTCAGATTTATGCGGGAGTTGCTCAACTACAGGGAAAAAACGGTGTCTGTGGCGCTTGCTTCCTGGCCTGGCGCTGGTTGCGTGTCATCTCTGTGCCGGCCATCCTGCAGGCGCCTCGGGTCGTGGCCGGAATGTGGCCATCACCATCTGGGGACACTGCCCCCTTTCTGGCCCGGGAGAACAGACGCTCCTGGCTGAAGGAAGGAAGGCTTCCCAGATACCCCCAAGGGCCCACCAAGCTAGGGTTCCCTCCCTCTGCAGGGGTCGGGCTGAGGGCAGTGTCTTCTGCCTGGTGTTCTGTCCCAGGGGCTAGGGAAGTCCCGCCTCTGAGATCTCTTTGAGTGACAGGCAGCAGGGCCAGCGAGGGCTCCATTTCTCAGAGTGGGAAACCAGGGTTCCAAGGCCTCTCCTCTGCTTTCAGTCCAAGCACATTTTAAATTTTTTTTTATTTTTGCATATAAGAACTGGGGTGCAGGCCCGAGGTGTGGGGGTTGAGAGGAGACACCAGAGACAGAATGGGGAGCAGAACGGGCATATGGACTGAAACACACTGCTGAGGGGAGCAGCGGGGAGACAGGAGAGGTCTGCTGCGCCATGTGGGTCCCCTCCCTGGCCAGGGATCGAACTCAGACCTTCTCGATGATAGCACTGAGGCTTAACCCCTAGGCCACCAGGGTGGCCCTCAAGCCCATTTCGTAACTACCAGTTGTGTGTCACACACCTTACACATTGAACTTGGACACAACCTTTAGGAATCCTTGGGGCACCCTGGGAAGTGGGTGCCTGCACATAGCTGAATGTGGTGCATGCAGGCGAGGGCTTGTTCCTTAGGTTGAGGGGAGTGCTGAGGGAGAATTGCAGTTAGGACATCTTCAAAAGGCTACCCTGGTGGGTTTTGCAGGATGAGTAGGAGCTTGCCTCAAAAATGAAACCTGGGAGGAGGGAAATGGATGAATGTCAAGGTTAGGCAGACCTTTGTTCCAAGTCTCAAGGTCTAGCAACTACCAGCTGTCCGAATTTAGGCGTTTATTTAATCTTTCCTGGCTTAGTATTTTCATCAGTAACCTGGATAGAAACCAAGTATTGCCTTTCTAGGGTAGCTGGGCATCTGAAGCGCTTTGCAAGGAGTAGACCACACCCCTAACGCCAGGGGCTTGCTCCATGGAGCGAACCTCGAGGCCCAGCGAGGGTCCAGCTAGGAGTTCTGCACGCTCGGAAGGCCGCCGCTTCCTTGCTGGGTTCATTCCCGGAGACGTGCAAAAGAGACAATTAAAAATAACCGCTCGGCGGCAGGGAGCCTTGTGGGGTGCTGGCAGTGTTCTGTATCTCGATCCCAGTGGTGGTTACGCGGGTTTTATAAACATGTGAAAACTCACAAGTTGTACTCTTAAGACGTGCCCATTACTCTGCCGATGACAGCTCCGCACGGAAGCACAACCACCACCCCGGCCGCCCAGACCCGTGTCCTTCAGAAACTCCCTGCGCTGCTCTCAGCGCGCGGCGCAGGCCCGGCGCCCAGCACCCACCCGGCGCCCAGCACCCAGCGCCCAGCACCCAGCGCCCAGCACCCAGCGCCCAGCACCCTGCGCCGGAGTCGTGCGCCGCGCGCCGGGGCGCAGGCGAGGTTCCCACGGCAACCGCAAGCCGCTCTCCGCGTCTCCCGAGCGACGGGGCGCGAGCGAAGACCCGGAACCGGATGATGAACCGGAGCCCCGCAGCGGAGCTGGAGCGAACCCTCGGCCGGCCGAGTGCGGCGGGAACGCGTCCGCGCCCTGCGTCCTTGTGCCGGCGTTCGAGGGCATCCGCACCGCCGCTGCTCCGCGCTGACCGCGGCCACAACTGCCGCTGGGGCACGTCCCCGGGCTAGTCGCTGAGTTTCCAGAAGGGACTTGGAGGGCTTGGCCGCTGCCCGCTATGAAAGGGCGAGTCAGGGACTAAACCACCCCCATGACCGCTGCCTCCTCCCCGGCTCGCCACCTTACCACATCGCAGGGCGCAGGGCTGGGGCGGGCGCCTCCGGGTGCCAGCGCTGCTAGTGACTTGCTGCACGGTCTGTTCGTGCCCCCGCTGGCCCCCTCTCCCATGGGACACCACCACCCATATCTCAGAGTGGCTGCTCCCCAGTGTGTGAAGCAACACTTAGCCAAAGTGACTTATAAACTGTAAAGAGCTGTGCACGTGTCAAGGACCAGAACTGCTGCCTCCCTGTTGCTCTCCTGTCCTCAGCATCACCCCAGGCTAACAGCAGCCTGTGTGAGGACCACACAGGGAACCTGGGGCTCAGAACTTTCCAGGCCCAGAGGTTTCCAGAGAGTTCCCTTCCCACCGCCTCCCAAGAACCCAGTCCAGGGCTGGGCCCTCGAGTCCCCAGATCATCCGCTTAGAGGGTGCACAGGCAACTGCTTAGAGGGTGCACAGGCACCCTCACCTTCACCCGCTCCTGTGGTGGCAGTGGAGGTTCCCCATCGCACGAGAGGGCTGGCGGCCCCAGGACATGGGCCTGGACAGGGCTGCTGGCTGGCACCACTTATGCTCTTTGAATGCCATGTGTGGGTGTGTGGGTTATGTGTACACAGCACACGTGGGGTGCATATACATCGGGTGGATATGTGCGTGTGCTGGGCGCACGCATGCCGGGTGTGTGCTGGGGACGCGTGCTTGCGTGTGTACACATGTGTATTTGGGGCCGTGTGGCAGGCGCTGTGTATGTGGAACTCGGGCCTTATACCTGAGCACCTGTGTGCATGGAAGCTGTGTGTACCTGCCAAGACGGGTCTCTGGGCCAGCACTTGGGGTGCACAGGGGACGTGACGAGGCGTGTGGGAGTGTGCTGGGGTTTGAGTGCGGGGCCCCCTTCTCTCCCACGTCCCCCCTGACCCCCCACCTCCGTGACCTTCCTCCTCCAGCTGAGGACTGGGCCTCGGCACAGCCTGGGTGGGCTGGCCCTGCCCATCTGCAGACTTGCGGCTGCTCAGATCTGTCTCGCCCAGGGCTTTGGCCCGAGCGGGCACCAGGGGCAAGGGTGGGTGGGTGAACCTGGGGCCAAGGCTCTCATGTGCCACCCCCTCCCTGCCTGGCCTCCTCCCCTCCCCACAGCAGGAGCAGCAGCGGGAAAGGTTGGCGGAGGGGGCTATTTTGGGAGCGTCTCCTTAGCAACAGCTGCCACGGCCGTCTGTGGCGGTTTTTCTATAGGTGCTAAAATATTCCACCCTGGTGACTACTGAGCGCTGGGGGGTGGGCGAGGGTGGGAGCAGAGGGCGGGACGGACCCCTCTATTCCTCCATTCCCAGGACACAGGCTACAGGGAGGGGTCCTGGGTTCTGGGCCCTGTGCCCCTTTCCCTCACCTCCAGTCCCGTCCGGGGGCTGCCGGGCTTCCCATCCCAGCAGGCCAGCTGTGTCCCGGTCTGATTTCTAATGCAGCGAAGGGCCGCCTCAGTTAGTCCCATCTGTGGCATGGTCTGGCCGGCTTGAGGAGCCAAAAGCCAGCCCCTGGACTCCAGCTGGCGTCCTGAAACCACCCTTCCCCCCTGCCAGCTGCTTCCCTGGCCTGCCCAGGTGCCCCCTGCCCTCTGCACAGGCTTCTGGGGCCACTGGGGCCCACCAGGAGGCCACAGCAACGCACGGATGGGTCGCGAAAGCTCCACTGTCCCGGCGACCTCGCTCCGGAACGAGTGGCCACACTACTCCAAGCCCCGGCCTCTCCGGCATCGACCCGGAGGCTCCCCCACCCCCACCCAGTCCAGGCTGTTTCCTCACCTGCACAGACGGATGCGGGCTTGCCATCCTTACATCAAACTTCAGAGCCAGTCTTGCGCCCCAGGGAGCTGTTCCGGGCCACACCCCTCCTAGCCACACAACCCACGCCTCAGTTCCCCCAGGGGTAACAAGTGCCTCTTTGCAGCGCTCTTGCAAGGATTAGATGAGACACGGCTGTAACACCTGGACTGCTGCTGGGTGGTAGTGCCGCTCGAGGGGGCTTGGAACTCCACCCAGGGGGTGCTACTGTGCTATGTGATGACAGAGCTAGTGGCCTCTTGGGGACCCAGTGCAGGTTGTCCTGTCACACAAGGGCCACCTATGTCCAGAGGATCACACACACACACACACACACACACACACACACTCTCCTGTAGTCCTCTGCATGTCCGTCTCCCTTCTTCCATCTGCCCCAACTCCAACTAGAAGCGACTCCAACCTGGCGTGGGCGATGGCGGAGTCTTCCTTAGACTGCAGTCGCCCTCAAAGTGGACATCGTCCTCCCGGCTTTACGTGGGAGGAAACCAAGGCCCAGAGTTGGAGCATGGAGAAGGAACACTTTTTCCTGGACTCCCTGAGCCTCTCCCTCCCTGGAGTAACCCCGAGCCCCCACAGACCCTCCTTACAGGACATGACCTAGAGGTCAAGATTTCCAGAAGTCAGGGCCTCCCTGGTGGTGCAGTGGGTTAAGCAACGCACTATGAAGCAAACTGCAGCCACTGCAGCTGCGGGTTCGATCCCTGCTGCGGCCAGGGAGGGGACCCACATGATGTAGCAGACTGCTCCTGCTGTGCTCACTGCTCCCCTCAGCAGTGCATTTCAGTCAGTCTGCCTGTTCTGCTCCCCGCTCTGTGTCTGGTGAATCCTCTCACTCCCCCACCTCTGGCCTGTTCCCCAGTTCTTGTATGCACAAATAAATCTTTTTTAAAAAATTTTTCCAGAAGTATCCTCTCTACCCCGTAACATCAGAGCCCCCAGACTTCCCCCCTCCAAGAAGTCACTGCTCCCAAGTCCCCTCCCCTCCCTTAAACTTGTGCCCAGACACCCCACCTCAGTTCTGACCCCAGGGGTGTCCTGGGCTCAGTCACCAGGCCAGGCCCCCATGTGCTCTGGCATCGGTGTCTCCCCATTCCCACATGCACCCAGGATTCGTGCCAAGATAAGCAGTCCTGGGGGGGGGCCTGTGGGGGTCCAGCCGCTCGAGGGAGGTGGGTGGGGAGTCAGACACCCATGAAGACATGGTGGGGGGCATCTGAGAAGGGGCAGCCCCGCACGGGGCACACGCACCCACAGTGCGGACTTCTGGCGCCTCCACCTCTCTTGATCTGCCCCGTGAAGGGGAGCAGTTAGGGTCCCCATTTTACAGACAGGTTAAATAAATGCAGCTGAGAGGTGCCTGTGAGCCCAGTGGCCTGATTACAGGCAGCACCCAGGGCTGACTGATGGCTGAGTGGCCGAGGGGTGACATGGACAGGGCATGAGCGGCCAGCCCAGGGGAGGTGGCGTGGGGCTGGAGAGAAAGAAATTCTCTGGGCAGAGAAGAGGAAGGTACACATGCCGAGGCCGAGAGGTGTGGAAGCATCAGTGTGTTCTGGAGTCCGTGGGTGTATGGCTGGGTGTGTTTGGGGGTAAGGGTCCCAGATGAGGGGGGCCTAGAACGGGCTTCTTTTATGTGGGGGAGGGTCCTCAGGACTGGGACATCCTCAGGATCAGCTCGGAGGAGGTTTCACATTCAGTAAGTTCTCAGTTCGGCTTTGGGGTGCCTGGGGCCTCCTCTCTGAGCTGGGGCTGGTGGCAGTCAGCTCTGGGGAAGCTCTCCTTACTGTCTCACCGCCCGGTCTGCCCGTGCTGCCATCTTGTAAAAGAAGCACTTTCCTTCCTGCCCTTGGGAAGGTGGGAGTCAGGTGGGGGACGACCAGGAAGTGGCTGGCTCATGGAAGAGGGGCTGTGGGGTGCTTCTCCCCACTATGAAGAATGCGGGACCCAGACCTGACGCACTCAACAGGGCAGGGCGCGAAGGGGCACCGTTCTCCCTTGTAAACACCGTGGAATAATGGGGACCCAGAGAACCAGAGGCTGCTGCTGCCTCTGGGTGACCCTCGCTGGCACTCAGTCTCCCAGTCTGTAAAGTGGGGCGGTGCGGTCTAGGTGGTGTTGAGGCCCCTCCAACAGGGCCGCCTCCTTCTCCAGGACCGGGGGTCCGTCCGCTCCGCAGCTGCCGGTCCTTCGGGAGGGCCCGGCGCCACGGAACTCAGGACCGACCCTCTCCCACCACCGAAGCTCTCCCACCCACCCACTTCCCGGCTCGGAGGAACCGTCTCCACCTGCCCCTGGGGGGCTGGAAACCCCGGGAGCGGATCTCGGAACGGGTTCTGGGAGGAGCGCTCCCGGGGGGGGAGGAAAACCCGGGCAGGATCTTGGACAGGAGCGGGGCCCCCAGCCCCCCGCCCCGGCCCCCGGCCCGCCAGCGGGGGGTGGGAGGGGGCTTGCGGGCCGGCACCGTGGGGTGCGCGGGGCGGGCGGGGGGCCGCGGGCAGCCCGGGACTCCGGGCTGGGGGGGCGCGCGGCCTCCGCAGTGGGGCGCGGGTCACGTGTGAGGAGGGGCGAAAGTCTCGCAAAGCGGGGCGGCGGGCGGCGAGTTGGGAGTTCTCGGCGCGCCGCGGGCGGCGGGAGCTCGGGCTCCCGGGCGAGCCGGGGACGCGGCAGAGGCGGGGGCCTGGGTCCGAGACAGCGGGGGCCGCGCGGAGAGTGGGAGGGAGAGAGAGACGGGCAAGGACAGAGCCGGCCAGGGAGCCGCCGGAGCCGCGCCGGGAGAGCGGCAGGGCAGAGGCCGGGGAGGCAGGGGGAGCCCGCGAGGGCGCCGAGACCCGGTCCGGAGCGCCCGGAGCCGCGGGAGGCCGGAGCGCCGGGGGCAGCGGCCGCGAGCGGGCGCGGGGCCGCGACCCCGGCGGGGCGGGCGGGCGGGCAGGTGGCGGGAGCCGGCCGGCCGAGGGGCCGAGGGGCGGGGGGCGAGCGCAGCGGGGCGGGCAGCGGAGCGCGGGCCGGGGACGCGGAGCGACCGCGGGAGAAGCGCGCGGGGCGGCGGGGGGCGCGGCGCGGGCGGCCGAGCGCCATGGGTCCCCGGGCCCCCGCGCTCTGAGCCCCGGCCGGGGCCCGACGATGCTGACGCCCAGGCGGCGCGGAGGGCGCGGCGCGCGGCGGCACTGAAAGTTGGACGGCCCGCGGGGAGCGGCGCGGGACAGCCGGAGGCGCGGACGCCCGAGCCCGAGCGCCGGACCCACCGCAGCCGGGAGGGGCGCGGCCGGCGCGCCGAGTTCTCGCCGAGGGGCGCCCGGACTCCCCTCGCCCGCCCGGGACGCCGCCGGCCCGCCGGCGCCGTGGCTTGTAGCGCCCGCTCGCCGCCTCCGGGACACTCCTCGGACCCTCCGTCCCGCGGTAAGCCCGGCCCGCGCCGCCTTGGCGCTGTCCGATGTCTGTCCCGCCGTGTGCGTGTCTGTGTGTCCCGGGCCTGCCGCGCTGGTCCCGTGGTCGGCTCCGCGCCTTAGATCCCCGAGCGGGATCCCAGCTGCCAGGCGTGCGTGCAGCGCGGCCAGGCGACTCCCTGCGAGCTGGGAGGCTCTGTCCGTCCGTCTGTCCGTCCGTTCGGAGTGTGGAGGTCTAGATTTCCGCCAGAAAGTGGGGAGAAGTGGGTGGGAGGAGTCTTGACCTCCTGCCCCGACCACGACCTTTCCCTGCCTCCACCCACCCCCAGTTGTCACCAGGGTTTGCAGGAGCTTCAAGGCAGGTGACTTGTGGCAAAGAGGGGGGGTCCCTTTCCAACCCCCCCCCCATGGCCCTGCCACCTGACAGAGGACCCAGTTCCACTTCTCCCTTTCTGAGCACCTACTTTGGGCCTGGAGACCCCAGGAGGGATGGACAGATGTGCAGGGAATAAGCCATCTCACAAGCCAAGTGGTAGGGACGGGCTGTGGACAGAAGGCAGGAAAGCATTTTTTCCTCCCTAGAAGGAGAACCCCAAGGAAGAAGGACCCAAATGAGCTCCTGAGCAAGGAAACTTCCCCTGCTGCATGCCCAGTGCCCCTGCCCCCAGCATCATAGGACATCGAACCACGCTTGTGCCCCAGTGCTGGGCTCCTGGACGGGGAGCGGATGCAGCGAGATGGCGGGGACCGTGGGGCGCCCTCCAGGCAGGGCAGCCGCTGAGTTGGCAGGCGAGGGCTTAAGAGCAGTGGAATGTCAGACAGAAGGTTGAGACAACCAGCACTGAGGGAGCTGGACCCGTGTGTGTGTGTGTGTGTAAGGGGGGGGGGCAGAGAAATGTGAGTGTAATTTCTATCCTGCTTCTCCCCCACATATAGTCCTGCGATCTCCAGGGCTTTGGGATTTCTAGGGGTCCTTGGGAGGCCTTTGGGGACCCAAGAGCCACACTGTGGCCATGGGTGAGCCTCGGATGAGGGGAGCAAAAGGAGGGAGAGGGCCCTGGGCTAAGGACTGGGGTGAACCGTGGCGGGACGGAAGGTAGTTGGCCACTGAGCTGACCCATATCCAAACTGAAGCCTAGGGGCTGAGCTAGAACATTCGATGCTGTTCTCCACAGAGGAGGAGCTCTTTCTGGACTTTTCCACTCTGGGCAATGGGCCTCAACTCATCTTCATTCTGGTACCTAGAAACCAGCACTGCTGGCTAAGGAACCAGCACCCTGGTCAGGTCCTTTCCTTGCTGCTCCCCCTCCCGCCCCTCACTTCCATACTGTGGGATGAAGAGCCACTCGCTGCCCCTCTGACCTCCAAGGGATGTCTTCTTACCTCCAGGAAGACGGTCAGCTCTGGGAGGGGGTATAGCCCTGACGTGCAGGGCTGACCAAAGAGGGGGCCTGGAGGGGGCGTCCGGGGCTTGGGAGCTGTGCTTCACGGACCTCGGGTTACCTTTGAAAAGGAAGCTCTTTTCCCAGAAAAAGGCTTTGGGGTGACTGAAAATGGGCAGAACTGGCCTTGAGTTCTGCTTGGTGACCTTGGCAGCTGCCAGGACCTCTCTGAGCCTCAGTTCCTTCAACAAGAGAATGGGGGCGACGGGGCAGACAGGCCGGCTTGCTGACTGATTTGCCGGCTCTACCAGCTCTCTGAGAAGGGCTCACACACTCCTGAGCCTAGTAGATTCTTAGCGGACGTTTGTGGAACAGAGAACGAAGTCGCGCTAGGAGGTGCTGGGAGATGTCTTATCTTAGGAGTCGAGGAAGGGGGGAGGAACAGTGTAGGCTCGCAGGGCGGGCTGCTTCTTAATGTGGATCTGGGGGAGGCGGGGGCGAGTGCTGGGGGGAGTGTGAGGAGGAGGGGGCCCCTCTGTGGGGACCACTGAGTCACGAGGACATGTAAGCGACATGACAACCAGCAACATGGTAACCAGGAGACTAGCGCCGTGGGAAACGGAGCTGGAGCGGCGTGGGGGGGTCAGGACTGGCAGCAGGGGCTGAAGAGTCTGGGGAGCAGCTAGGCCGTCCCAGGCCCCAGCCGAAGAGGGAAGGCTGGGTGGGCTAGGAGGAGGTGGGGGCCCCGAGGAGAGGGGCCCTGGGGGTCTGCTGGGCAGGGGGCTTCTCTCGCACCTCCCCAGGCTCTCGCGCTCCTCTCCTCCACATCTCCACTTTTCATGCCTCTCCTCCTAGCATGCCAAATTTGGCTCACGCAATCTGTCGTCTCTCTTCTGAGATTGGCACCGGGACCAAAGCCGAGTGCATTACATCACCGCGCTCCCCCAGCTCAGGGAAAGGAGAGGGAGGGGCGGCGGGCGGGGGGCCAGCGCCAAGCTCAACTTTCTTTCCGGTCTTCTGCTCACTCTCGTTGACTCCATCCCAGGAGCTGGGGGGCTTCTGGGAGCAGCTGAGCAGGACCGGGAGCCGCCCCAGAGCTCCGGTCTTGGGGATCCCCAGGCTGGAGAATAAAGTCAGGCTGTGTGGCTGTGGCCCCTGCCTGGGGGTCCCGGGAGGCAGCTGGCCTGGGTGCAGGGCCCGCCCTGTCACGGCCTTGCTGGGCGACCTTGGGCATCCCCCACGCCACCCCACCCGAGTCCACATCTGTGTGCTCAGTTGGCCTCTTGAGGTGTTGGTGAGTCCCCTGAAAAAGACGCCCTTGTCCTGGGCACAGGAGCACTCCTGAGTTCTAGATGTTTCGCTGACCTTGAGCAAGACTTACCTTCGGCGCCTTATCTGTAAAATGGGAACAGAACCCACAAAGTCGCTAGACGTGAAAGGGGGGACAGGGAATGGCCCTGGAGATACTCAGGAGGCCCACGGCTCCCCACAGGCAGGGCTGAGGGCCGGGAAGCAGGCCCCGGCCATTGTGGGGAGAGCGGGACTGTGCCTCCATTTAGCCAGCCTGCGTGGCACTCACATCACTTAAAAATAAGGTCTGATGGTCTCATTTTACAAAAGTGGAAACTGAGGCGGAGGGAGGAAAGTGCACCCCAAGGTCACAGTGATGGTTTGGAGGTGGAGGAAGCAGAACTGAGATCTGAACCCCGGGTCCTCAGCTCCCAGCCCATGCCAGGACGTAGACAGACAGACAGACAGACAGGACACACACCCTGTGGAACACTGTGGCGAGCCCGAGGGCACCCTAGGGCTCAGAGGGCCCCTTCTCATTTTGGCCCCTTCTCCCTTCCAGCTTTTGGCTGGAACCCTTCCTCTGGTGAACTTGAAGCGCTTCCTTCCAAGCTCAGTTTAAAGCCAGTTTCATGCAGTCCCAGGGCAGGGACAGGCTGGGGTAGGGTTAAGAAGGAAGATTATGGCCCCTTCTAGAAGATTCCCAGAGCTGGAGGTGGAGAAAGATGGGGAGCATCTGTGGAGGTTCGTCCCCACCAGCTCCCTTCCAACAGAACTGGATGCGTCCTGCCAGGGGTTCTAACCCGGTGACTCCGGCTTTATGGGTGAGGCTGAATGACAACCCACCTCCAACTCCCAGAAGTCTTCGATTCGCGCCCCCACCCCCCGAGGGGCTGGAAGCAGCACCTCCCTGCTTCCTAGCAGGGAAGGACATTGTCATACCAGGCACTGGGCTAGGAGCTCTTGCAAACACCTTCCCGTTGAATCTTCCCTGCAACCCCGCAGTGCCATTTGTGGTCCCCAGTAACAGATGGGGGAGCCACGGCTCAGAGCGTCTCCGTGATTGGCCCAAGGTCACACAGCAGGGAAGTGGGGGAGCCAGGGTTTCAGTCAGGGCTGGTTCTCAGGGGCTGTCTCTGGGACTTCCTCGGGGAAGAGTGGAAGACATCCTCTCCCGGGCTGGGACTTGGCAGGAGATGGTATGTCGCCCCCACAGCATGACACCCCCTCAGGGATCCTCGGGGGCTCCATTCTGAAGACATAGATGTAGACACGCGCCCAAGGGGAGGACTCGTGTTACAAACGGGAAGACCGAGGCTCTGGGACCACGAATGAGCTGCCCAGAGGTGCCCAGAGAGGTGTCCCCTGCACCGGTGGGGTGGGCAAGGGCTGATGCGGCGTGAGGTCTGGGGTTCTGGGGTTGGGGCGCAGAATCCGGGGTCTACACAGGGCTGAGGGTACCCCTGAGGGTAGGGCTGCGGGGGGCAGAGTCAGCCTTCTGGGGCAGGGAGAGACTGCAGGTGGGTCCTCCCTCAAGTGCAGCCCCAGAGCTGGGGAGCCCAGGGGAAGCTGGGGCTGGGACCCGGCCGACGGGGCGCTGGAGAGACGGCCTGGGCTGGCCTGTGCGCCCTCAGGTCAGCCCCTCACCCTCTCTGAGCTCGGAGTGCCTGTCCCTGTGCCCAGTCTGGACTGAATTGGGTTCCACGAGAGTAGTTAGGTTGTGCTGGCATCTCAAGTGCTCCTCCGGGTCCACGAGGACTGGCTATGGGGCGTGGGGACCCCCGGGCTTGGCATAACCTTTAAGCCTCCCCTGCGACTCAGCCCCCCTCGCAGTGTGGGGAGCGCTCGCTCGGGCACGGCCCTTCTTCTCCTTTTCATCTTTATTTTTCTCCTGCTCCCTCTTCCCCTGGCTACGTGGGCTGATCGCTGCTCAAACTTTTAATTCAGATGGTAATTGAAATAATAATATGGGCTGAGGCCCCTCTGCCTGTGACGCTGCAGCTGGTGGAGCTCATCTATGAATAGACCTTGAGTCACCGTGCGCGCTCCTGCGGGCAGGCGCGCTCACGGTGGTGGGCGGGGTGCAGCGTGGGGGTGGGGGCCTCAGCGCCAGCCTGCCCACCGCGCCTGCCCCCCACACCCAAAGTCCTGGGCCGGCTCTGCCCCTGTGTCCCCCCCACCCTGGTCCCCGTGGTGAACCTGGATGACCCGGCACGGTCGGTTCTCTCGCTTTACAGGAGGGGAAACTGAGGCCCAGCAAGAGAGACCGCTTGGCTGGACACGCGGGGAGAGTGACCGGGACTAGGTTTGGGCTGAGGGGCTCGGCCTGATTCTAAGGCGGCTCTTCCTTAAAGAAACAGACGGGGCAGCTGGGCACTGAAACATGGGGTGTAGTCCTGCTCTCTCGGGGCCCCCTCCCGACACATGCATTCTCAAGCCCTTGCACTCTTGCACGCTCTCACACACCCACACGGCTCCAGGCCTGCTCACGTGGTCACGTGCTCACACGCTTACACACTTACACACTTCCAGACGCTGTGGCACGCACAGTCTCACGTGCCCACACCTGCTTACACCCCCCCATACACACAGGCTGCTCAGACAGACGCTGCTGTGCTTGGCGGCTGGGGTGCCGAGGGTTTTCGGGGAGGTCCTGCTGCAGGAGGGGTGAGCCCTGTGTGCCAGGCTCATGCTGGCCTCAGGCCTGGCCTCATCCCTCCCGCCGCGGCCCTGCAGGCCTCACTCCCTCTCAGATGAGGAAACTGGGTAAGTGACCCGGTTTGGGGAGCTGCCACCCTCATCCTGGCTGCAGGTCCAGCCACACTGGGGCTTGAAGGGGGTGCCTCTCTTCCATTCCAGGGCCCCCTTTTCTTCCCTGCAGCTACCTGGGCAGCCATCAGAAGGACTGGCCCCGGTGGGCCGGGGAGGTGAGAAGCGTGGCGGGCCCAGGAGAGGGCCCGGGGCGTTCTAGAACAGCGCGCCTCCACGGGTCCGGAGCCCTCTGAGCTGGGCAGGACTACGCCGAGCGTCCGCGGGAGCACTGCCTCAGGCCCGCCAGTGGGCAGAGGGGAGCTGGCCAGTGTGGGTGTGGGAGCGACTCGGGCAGAGTCGCTCTCTGGGCCTCAAACAACGGGGAGAAGTCTCCTGGCTTTCCTGGCGCCCAGTCTGGCCTGTGTCTGCCCCCGGCACTCCGCTGGGCGATGCGCAGTGGGCCAGGGGCCTGGGTCTGCCCAGCATCGCACGGCAGGAGGTGGCACCCAGGGCCTCGTCCCTGCCCTGCCTCCCTCCCTCAGGGCTGTGCCTCCCCAGGCCCCCCCATCATCTGGCTTTGGAGGAGGAAGGAAGCCTGCTTCCCTGTCTCCTGGGAAATCCGCTGTTCGAGAAGGGGCCGCTGCCCTGGTCCCCTGGTGCAAGAGGGGACTGGTCCCCTGCTGAAGAGGGGACTCTGTCCTCACCCCAGCTGGCCTTGCCCAGGTCATTGTCCCTCGGGGCCCCTCCCTTGTTCCTTTGCATCCCTGTGCGACCAGAGGATGGCCGGTGTGGAGGGGGGCTCGGCTAGGCTGGGAGGGGGACCCTCTTTGATGTGGAGAGAGATGGAGGCCCAGGGAGCACGGGCCCAGGCTTGATTCTCCGGACATCTCTGCGAAGCCTCTGACTCAGCGGCCCTCCGGCTCCTCCCTCAGCCCCCAGCCCAGGCTGCTGCAGGAGCCTTGCCCACTGAAGGCTTGGGAAGCCCGGCCGCCGGGACAGCGGCATAAGCCAGCAGCTAGGGGGTTCGATGCAGGGGGGTGGTAGAGTAGGGGGCCCTGCTGTGGGTGATGGGGGGCAGTCGGGGGGCCTGCAGTCGCTCTGATATATGGCATCAGGACCCCCCACCACCATCTTTGAATGGGGAACTCACCGTCTGTCAGGGCAACCCATGTGTCTCTAGAAGGTTCTGCTGATCGATGCCTGCCTTCCACTCTGGCTTTCTCGCTGTTCTTGGGGGCCTGAGGGACCCACAGGAGGGTGGCCCAATTCTACCTCACCCTCCCACTCCTGCTCCCCCCAGGCTTCTCTTTTCTGGGCTCAGCTGCTCCAGTGAGGGGCCTGTGGATGGGAAACAAGATCTGGATTCAAATCCGAGTCCATTCCCGGGCGCTGAGTGACTCTGCACCTCTCTGCGCCTCCCCTCTGACTCAGGACGGGCTGGCGCCTCTGCATGGAGGGGGGCGGCCTGGAAGACCCCCGGGTGCCTGCGGCGTGACATGGCTGTGCGGCCGTGAGCTGCTTGCTCCATGGCCCGGTCGCTCAGTGGCAACTCCTGGCAGGTTTGCAGGGTCCGGCCCCACACGCTCCGGCTGTCACCTTCAGACACAGCCTCTGCTGTGGGTGCTGCCTTCCTGCTGGCCCGCCCTTGCCCCCTCGGGCCCTCCAGACCTGCTGCTGGGGGTGGGGCTGGTTGGGCGCCAGCCCGGGACCATGCAGCTGTGGGTCCTGAGGCCACCCGACCTTGGAAAAGCCTCTCTGGCTGGGCCCCAGGACTGTCCCCCGGACACAGGGCAGGGGCTGGGCAGCGGGGAGCACAGGGGACTGGCCAGGGCAGAGAGCAGACCACCACCACGTCGGGACCTGGCCTGGGACCCTGAAACGACAGGCCGGGAGACAGAGAAGACACGGAAGGACGGCGTGAAGGGGGTTGCAGTGCCAGCCTCTCTGGTCACACGGCAGGGCCCCTGGCCAGGCAGCTGCTGAGCGGCATCTGCTCGGGAGGCAGGTTTGGGGGAGTGGGGCGGCCCCAGAACCGAGTCCGTTGTTTGGGCTGCGGCTCAGAGATCCCGTGACCCTAAGGGTCTAACGGTCCACTCCAAGTTCCCCCATGACCTCCCCCTCACCCTCCAGCCCCCCACGTGTCCCACCGCCCAAGCGTGGTCAGCCTGAGCTTCCCGGCAGCCCCGGCCCCCTCGGCCCCTCTCCGCTGCCGGTGGTGCCCGTCTGTCCGTGGCCTCCAGGTGGCAACAGGGCCTGGCCTGTTCGCGGCTGTCAAGTGGGTTTAGAGAACTCATGACAGCACATTAACCCAAAGAGGCCTGAAGCGCTCTGCTCGGGCGAGGGTGCGCGAGGGTTTCTGCACTTGTCCGGCTGTCGCGATCTTTCTGTTTCGGCTTTTGAGCTCTCTCTGCGTCGCTTAAAGATGGCATCGTGCGCGGACTCTTGCCACGCGGGGTCTGGGTCTCGGCCACAAAGTTGGAAAGCCCCCGCCGTGTACAGAAATCCTGGGTGCCGTCGACAGAGTTGGGGTGCAGATGGAGCCCCTCTTCCAGGATGCTCTACTCTGGGGACTCTCACTGCAGAAAAGTCCCGATGTTCTATCTGCAGCCTCCTGTCCCCTCTTGCCTCCGGGCCGGGCCCCACAGCCCTGGGGCTCCCCTCGTACACCAGCCCCTGCGGGTCAGCTCTGCCCTACTGGTCTTTGTGCTCCCTCACCCACCCACCCTCCCACCCCCACTCTGCTTCCTGGGACCTGCAGGCGCCGGGCCTCCTGTCCCCCACCCCGGGCTGACACCCCAAGCCCAGCGAAGCAGGGGCATCTTGTCTGCTCCCCCCCACCCCCCTCAGTGAGTCTGTGCTCAGTGACTGCTCCTTATTCCTCGATCTAACGGAGGAGGAGCCGGAGACACGGCAGGCGGGGCACAGATGCCGCTGCAGCTCAGCGTGTGTTTCGGGGTGAATGAGAGAGTGAGGGGCGGCTCAGCCCGTCTCTGGCCCTCGCAGCAGGCAGATGGTGAGACAGGAGAGCAGGCGGACTTGTCTGCTGCAGCGGCTGGTAGCGGCGCACAGGGTTGGGCTGTCTCTGGCCCTTTCCTGCTTGGCCCTGCACACAAGCCCTCCGATCCCCAGTGCTGGGGTACAGCCGCCCCACCCCGGATGGCTGAGGGACGGTCCCAGGGAGGTGCCTGGGGAGGCTGGGGGGAGGGGGGAGGCAGAGGCGATGCCCCGCCCCCACTCTGGCGCAGAAGGTCTCCTGGTCTCCACTCAGAGGCCACCTCCGCTGAGAGGTCCTCCCTGACTATGTGCCCAAAATAGCTCCTCCTCGGTCACGTTCTGTCACACCGCCCTGCTGAGGTCCTTCACAGGCATTATGATGGGCTGAAATTATCTCGTTCCTTTGTCAGTTGTCAGATGTTTATTAAGCATCCACCAGGGACCAGGCACAGGTTCAAGGGTGAGGCAGAGACTCAAGGTCACGGCACTTCGGGAGAGTGCCGGCGAGATCCGTGTGGTCAGATGCAGCCCCGAGAAAGAGCCGCAGCGGGGGCTCTGGAAGGACTGGACCCCGGAGCCCTAGGAGGGGTGAGCGGTGGGTCCTGCAGGATTCAGCGGGGGCAGCGGTGTCCAGCCCAGGACAGGGATGGGTCTGTGTCCAAGGGACAAGGAAGACTGTGGCCGGCAGTGAGTGTGGTGGGGTGGGCTGTGTGGCTGGAGAGTGAGGGTGCCGTGTGGTGGAGGCAGCTGTGGAGCTGGGGGGCAGCTGTGTGGCCTGGGGGGCTGCGTGGCTGGAGGGCTGCTTGACTGGGGGGCACTGTGCGGCTGGCGTGGAAGTCGGGGGGTCAGGCCAGGCCAGGACAGCAGGTGCAAAGTCCCGAGAGCACTAAGCCTGCATGGGGCTGGGACTTGGGGAGCAGCAGGCATGGGAGGAGGCCATGGGGCTGTCCAGTGGTGAAGTGGCTTGGAGCGGGGGGCCTCCGCAGGGTTATGCGCCGGGTGAGGGGACAGTGTCCAGGTGTCTGTCCTTGTCCCTCGGCTCAGCCGCTTGGGCAAATTCCTGAGCCCCCCCCACCCAGTGCCCACTTCCAGGGTGTCATGAGATTCAGGGTGACCAGGGCTTGACCCACAGTAAACACCAAATGTTAGTCACCAGAGTGGCGGTTGGGGTGAGGGAGGTGCGAGCGGTCTCAGGCCTGGGAGCCTCGCGGCGGGAGGCTGAGCTGGGGGCCGCAGGGAGGGCAGTGGTTGTCCTGGCGATGCAGTCTGTGAGGCCTCTTAAGCCCAGCGGACAGGAGGCTGACTCTGGCCCGGAGGGCCATCTGGATGGAGGCTGGGGAGCGAGAGGGAGAGAACCACCAGAGAGGCGTCCTCAGGCTTGAAGACTCAGTGTGGGGGGGCGAAGGGAGCCACATCCTCTGTCGGAGATGAAGGTGAGCGCAGACGTGAGGCAGCAAGGAATTCTGCCCTTCCAGTGTGCAAAGCCGTGGCCGCCGCGGTCCCTCTCGGCCGCGGGCCTCTGTGCGGCTGAGACTCAGAGTGGTTAAGGCATCCCTGAGGCCACACGCACACACGGGCAGTGGGCTCAGGCTTGTCTGAGAGCCAGTCCCGATGCACGCCGGGACCCTTCCCGAGGGTACCCGGATGTTCACACCGGTGTTTAAACTTCCTAGCTAGCTTGCTGTAGGTAGTGACATTCATTTGGCTTGAAAATGAAAAGACTCAGTGGGAATACAGAGAGACGCCTCCCTCCCACCCTGTCCCCAGCCACCTGCTTCCTCCCGGAGGCAGCCACTGTCACCATTTCCTGGGTCTCCATCCTCAGCAGGCGCCGGCACACACGTGTCTGTGCGTTCCCCTCGCTCCTTAGCGCCAGCCGCAGAGCCTACACTCGGTGTTCGCTGCTGCCGCGTGTCGCTGCGTGTTCACAACTTGGAGACCCACCTTGCTGCTTTTGGGGCTCCCCCTCCTTTCTGCCCGCTGCACGGTCTGTCACTCATGGTTGGGCGACTCAGGCGACTCAGGCTTGGGCGGGGAGCGGCTTCCAGGCTGGCCCCCAGCAGGCCTCTGGCTCCCGCTGGAGACTGTCTTTGAACTGACCTTCCAGGAGCCCCGCAACCCCACCCGAGGGTGACCCCTGCCCAGTTGCCACGCCCCAGGCCTGGGACTCGGCTAGGATTCCCCTTCCCCACTCCGTTTCCCCTCCGCCCCCAAAGAGTGAGATGGACTCTGAGACCAAGGGCGTGAGGGCTGTCAGACCCACATGCTCTGGGGGACCCCCCCCAGCATCTGGAGTCTTGTTTGCATTACCGGTGTGGGGGTGATCTCCAGGCCCGCTTCAACCCCTCCCCCAGACGCCCTCTCCCCACTGGCGGGCTGGAGTGGACAGCACAGACCTGGGCCAAGGTCACTCCTGTCCCTTCGCCCAGCCCAGCCCCTCCTCCCAGCACGGCCCCTCTGTCCATAGGCGTCTTAGTCCTTTTCGGCTCAGGGGGGAGGGAACCCAGGTGGAGGAGGGAGGAGATGGCCAGTGGCCTGGGCTGCTGGGGACAGCCGGCACCTCGGCCTCAGCTCCTTCTTGGCTTGGCTTCGGGCGGCCCCTGCGGCTCTTCTCCGCCTCTCTGCCTCTGCCTGCACGGCCTCCTATTTCCCGCTTGGAGCTCGGTCTCGCCAGGTGACGCCTTCCCCGGGTGAGCGCGTCCACGCTTACAGGTTACACGCTGGCCTCAGGGCGCCTGGCACCTGAGCGCCGCGTGTGGGTGTCCCATCGGGACTTCCAGAGGCGCTACATGCCCCTCCTTCAGCCCGGCTCCCCTCAGCACCCCACTGTCCCCCGTTCCCAACAGCTCTCTTCCCAGCCCCGCACTGGCCGTCCCCCACCGTGCCCCGGGGCTCTCGGGCCAGAACTGGTCCCAAATCTGTCTCCAGCAGCTCCTCGAATAACATCACCTTGTTCCATGTCACTTCATCATAACGTTGACAGGGAATAGCCTCCTGGCCGCGCTCGGGTGCAGGAACTGCTTTCCTTTACCGTCCTTTTGCTTAAAGTTGGTTTCTGATAGCCCCACGCTGAGTCGGGGCCTCCTGGGCGTCTCTGGAGCCCTGCGGACGCCCCCACGGGCCCCGTGCCTGTGCAGCCACCTTGGGCAGCAGCTGCTCCCTCCCAACCTCCCGTCCCCTGGTGCCCTCCTCTGGCAGTGAGGCCCAGGCTAGACGGGGCAGGGGAGCCGCTGGGATGGCGTGGAAGGCTTTGTGTCTCAAGCAGAGAACACACTCAAATGTCAAGACCAAACCAAGGCAAAACCCTCCTGCCCGTCCGCCTGTCCCCAGTGGCTGTCAAACCGCCCCCCACACACGCACACACGTGTGCACACACACCACACGCGCGTCTCTGGGGGCCTTACTTCACTCGTGCTCCCTGGCCTTGCTGCAGAGTCTCCACATGCCAGACTCTTTCTAGAATGTTCTAGACCTCACCTTTCTCACAGTTCTCCTCATTGGCTTTGGCTCCCGCTTAGCCTGCAGACCTCAGTTTGAGTGTCACTTTCCCAGAGGAACCTTCAGGAAGCCCCATCAAACCCTCTGCTCTCGTGCCAGGCTGTCCTGTTGCTTCGAGCAGCTTTCCCGGGGCCAGTGCTTCTTACAATCCCCGGCTGAGCCATAGCTGGCGAGGCCACAGCCTGCGTCTGACCACGGCCAGTGCGGTGAACAGTGATGGAGGCTCTGGGGCTCACGCAGGCGGCAGAGTCGACGAGCCGCCCTAGAAACCATAGCAGGGCCGTGGGGGTCAGTTCCCATGGAGGAGGGGGTGAGGTGTGTGGAAAAGGGCATCCTCCTAAGATCCTCTCACCTCAAACCCCTGTGGAGGTGGGGGGCAGTTGTTTGGGGGGGCCTCTGGGTGGGACTGCCTGGGCGTAGACGGGGTGGTGGGGTCTCAGTGGCCAGGTGCTACAGAGCAGCACAGGGCACCCCGGGGAGCAGTGGCAGCTGGGCCCTGATCACATCTGGGGCAACTTTCTTCTAAGCCCTTGACTAGCTGGTTGGAAGCCAAATGGGGTGCAAAGCTGGCATAAAAACCACCCCAACTGCTCTGAGCCCTCTGGAGCCCCAAATCGCCAACTCTAGCTGGATCTGAAATCAGGGACCATAGCCTGGCTCCGACTTGCTCTACCCCGTTTCCCACTAGGGCTGACTTTACAGAGCCCAGCATGTAGTAGGGCTGCACGTTTACTAAGTGGGACAGTATATTCGATGCGGCAGCGTTTCTTCGAGGCAGGAGCGCTGAGTGTGTCCTGAGTGTGCTCTGGCACCAGCTGCCCAGGCCCAAAGCCTGGCTCTGTCACTTAGGAGCTGTGTGACCTTGGGCAAGTGGCCGAACCTCTCTGTGCTGGGTTTTCTTAGCCTGAGGTCACGGTGAGGATGGCAGGAATTGATCATCGGAAAGCACTCAGACCAGTGTCTGCACAGGGGAAGTGCAGGCTCAGTGCAGAGTGGATTTTGCAATGTCACACCGTGGCATGGTGGGGGAGGGATTTTAGGGTCCAGAAGAAGGTGTGGGGGAGCAACAGTGCCTACTGTGCACCCCCTGTGTGGCCTGCACTTTGTGACCATTAACAATCCACCGCTGGCCTCAGGACCACCCTGCAAGGTAGGCCTTCTGTGTTCCTTTGCAGGAAGACACAGACAGACTCAGAGAGGCAGCAAGCAGGACTGAGTCCGTTTCTGGCCCAGCTCTGGGAGGTTGTGAGAGCCCCGGCTCCCTAGAGCTGCTGCTAGAAGGTGGGCCGGGCAGGGCCTGCCCTGCTGCTGAGTGCAGGGTGGGCTCTGGCTGCTGCTTCTGAAATGCAGGGGAGGAGACCCAGGGAAGGGCTCGGTCACACAGTGCGATGTATCGATCACGAACTCTGTGCTGGGTGCCATCTCGTTTCTGCCTCATTACGGCCTTTGTAGGTGAGGACTATACTTAGCCCCACCACAAGATGAAGAATGCAAGGCCCAGAGAGGTTAAGTAACTGTCCCAAGGACACACAGGCGGAAAGTGGTACTGAGACTGCTCAGGGGAAGCTGCTGCCCTGGGCAGGGGAAGTTGTGGGCATTTGTGATTCATGAAGAGGAGGGGGCCAGCCCGGTGTGTTAGGCCCGAAAGACCCCCCCACCCACATGCACGTTCACACCACGTAGCCCAGGCCCGAGAGGCCTCCGCTGGAATTGGGGTCGGGGCGGCCTCTGTGCTCTTGCAGAGACCGGGACCTGGGACAAAGGTGTCATTGCTTTCCCTTTGCAGGGATGGGGGACAATCGTCCCACCTTCTAGATCTCTTCCTGGGTATGCTGAGCTGGCCCCTGGCCCCCCTTGGTTCCCACTGCCCTGGTAAGACCAGAGTCTGCAGCCTTCCCCTGCAGGCCCCAGAGAGGTCGGGGGCTGGGGGGCGGGGCTCAGACTGAGGATCATCCACCGAGCCCTGTGCTGGAAACCTTGTTCCATGCATCTTCCAGCTCTTCTGCCAGCGGGCAGGATTTGCAGACAGAGAAAGAGCGCAGGCTGAGGTCACAATCCTGGTAGCACTTAGGAGCTGTGTGACTTGGGGCAAGTTGGTGCACCTCTCTGTGCTGGGATCCCCCTCCGTGTGCTCCATGCTCCAGGCTAGTGGACAGTAGTCTGTGCCTCCCCCCACCCCACCCCTGCCCCACCCCTGCCCTCAGCCGCGGTGTTTCTCTAGGGTAGAGGGGAACGTGTCAGCTCGCCAGTGGCCCGGGAGGTAGGACTGAGCTCATCAGCTCCAGTTAGTGGACGAGGAAACTGAGGCCCAAAGAGACGTTCTGGGAGATGGCAGGGCTGAGGCTGAGAGCCCGCAGGTTACGTCCAAAAAGTTGAAAAGAAGCCGAGTGATACCAACATGCTGGCCAAGGGCGCAGGGCAGGTGGGCTGGCAGCTGGCAGGGCCACAAGGGAGGACGCTCCAGATAGTGGGCTCGGGCCAGGCCCGCAGGGCTGGGAGAGGCACGAGGGGCTCCGGGTTACACAGGACATTGTGGGGATGAAGGGGCCCAAGGCCAGAGGTTGGGACCAAGGTGAACAGGAGCCTGGAGCCAGCCAGACCTGAGTCCCCAGTTGACCTGGCTTTGCCACGTCTGCTAGGCCAACCCCCTTTTCCATCCTCCCCCATCCCCAGCCTATGAGTCCTCAGCTGAGAAGAGAAATAATAACCCTGCTTGTTGCTGTGGTAGGTGCTTAATAAATACTTGTGAAATAACAAGGGTTGCAGTGATGTCTGAGTGAGAGAGACAAGACAGTGCCTGGCTTAGGGCTGGCTCTTCTAGAACGTTCTTTCCCTGAGCGTGGCCAGAGAGCTGTGTGACCTTGGTCAAGTCACCCGCCCAATGACAGCGGCAGGCATAAAGTGCCCCCCGTGTGGGTTCCAGCCCCTGTCCCTGCCTTCAGGGGGTTCCTGCCCCTTCGAGGGTCTCAGGAAGGCCTGCATCGGAGGCTGGGGGGCCTGCATTGGAGGCCGGGGGGCCTGGATGAGGCCCACACGCAGCTGCTAGCAGGTTGCCCATGTTGGAGTGCAAGCAGGAGAATTGCCCACATGGCCTGCCAGGGCTGCCGGGGGCCCCCGGGGAGGCTGCCACCCTTTCTGCTCTAAGTTGTGGGCCAGCAGGGGGCTTTTCATGTCATAGAATCAGAGGGATTGTCTGAGGGGCGACTGGACCCTCGGCAGGCAAAGCCGGGCCCCCAAAAACTCTCCAGGACAGGCAGGGCTGAGGGTGTCCAGGAGCCCACGGCCTGCTGGTCCCCTGCCCTCTCCCGAAGCCTGGCACCGACTGCTGCCCACTGCAGCACGGTGCTGCCCACTGCAGCACGGTGCTGCCCTCGGCCTCAGTTGCCCCCGGGTCCAGGGCCACTGGGCTAGGGGTGCCGCCGCTGGTCGTTCGCAGCTCAGTGAGAGGAAAACGTGGTGACCGGAGCAGCCGTCCGTCCTGCACGGTGCCAGGAACAGAGTTGATGTTTTAAAAAGACCCGGTGTCTTCAGCTCCATCAGTTCCCAAAGGAAAGTGTGGGCATCAGAGCCCTGGGAGTGACGTGGAGCAAAGGACAGTGGCCAGGAGGGACCCTGCCAGGAAGGGGGAGACGCCTACAGGTCAGCGAGGCCCCTGCTCCCCCAGTGTAGAAACGCACGTGCGTGTGCTCCTCCAGTGTAGAAACGCACGTGTGTGCCTCCAGTGTAGAAACGCATGTGCGTGTGCTCCTCCAGTGTAGAAACGCACGTGTGTGCCTCCAGTGTAGAAATGTGCATGTGTGCCTCCAGTGTAGAAACACACACGTGTGCTCCTCCAGTGTAGAAATGCACGCACATGTGCTCCTCCAGTGTAGAAATGCACGTGTGTGCTCCTCCAGTGTAGAAATGCACGCACATGTGCTCCTCCAGTGTAGAAACGCACGTGTGTGCTCCTCCAGTGTAGAAACGCACACGTGTGCTCCTCCAGTGTAGAAACGCACACGTGTGCTCCTCCAGTGTAGAAACGCACACGTGTGCTCCTCCAGTGTAGAAACGCACGCACGTGTACTCCAGTGTAGAAACACATGTGTGTGTTCATGGGGCACACGCCCTGCCTCCCTGAACGGCACCCTTTAATCGTAGACGTGATACAGCCACTTAAACAAGCAGCTCTGTCTCCCGCTCCCTCTTGCAAAGTATCCACATTCAGAGGAGGCTGCGATGGAACTGTCAGTGCCTCCCGCCTCCTTCTCTTCCCCACTTTTCCCTGGGCCCTTGCACCTTACCGGGAAGCTCCGCGTGACAGACAGGGAAAAGGAAGCCGGGTC
This sequence comes from Galemys pyrenaicus, assembly GCA_019455555.1. Taxonomy (NCBI): domain Eukaryota; kingdom Metazoa; phylum Chordata; class Mammalia; order Eulipotyphla; family Talpidae; genus Galemys; species Galemys pyrenaicus. Next base: position 1,707,994 of record JAGFMF010011854.1, on the reverse strand, counting down.
TTCCGGCCCCTGGCACGTGGAGTGCGAAGCCACCGGCCCTATGCTCTGGCCGGGGGGCGCGGGCCCACCCCCACCTCCGGGGCCCTTCTCCCCGCTGCAAGGACTTACCTAAGGGGCTCACTGCTGATCAGGTCTTTGGGGGCCGGGACAGGTCTGGGAGCGCCCAGCAGCCCAGGAGGGACCTGGGGTTCAGGTGCTGTGATAGGGAAGGCAGCCTGGGGTGCGGTAACCTGTGCCCCACAGGCTGCGGTGTGGGGGCTGATGGGGATGGGGGTCGGTAATGAAAAGGTGGGGGCTGGGGTAGTGAGTATTGAAGCTGAGCAGGTGTGTGTTGGGGACAGGGCCAGGCAGTCTTGGGGCTGACCTTGTCCCTTTCATGGGGTGGGGGTGGGGGGGAAGGGACAACAGCCTGAAGCCATGGGGAGCCAAGGGGGCATCATCTCCCTCACCCCCAGAGGATGGGTGCCCCATGAAGAGCCCTCTCCTATAGCACAAGATGGACCCCCTGCAGGCTCGGGCCAGTCCCTATGGGCAGAGAACCAGGGGTCCCCAGCACCCTGGGTTTTACTGGCCCAGGGACCTCTTCCATCAAAGGCCCAGCTTCCCTCTACCTCTGGCCCAGAGGCCTTTGGGCCTACTGGGGTGGGCTGGGGCCTCTGTTCCCCATGCCACCCAGAGCCCTCCAGGGTTTAGGAAGGAACCCCGAGCTTCTCAGGGGCACCCAGAGCCTCCCAGGGGTGCCCCGAGCTTCCCCCAGGAGCTTCAGAGCAGAGGGAGGAGACCCAGCTCAGGGCCAGCCCACCCTTCCTCATTTGGGACACCTGGCCAATTCCCACACCAGGCCCTTGGTGTCAGAGAGAAAGGGAGGCCCTGCCATCAGCGGGGGGACCTCGCGTGGTCCCCCACGGAGCTCATGGCCTTGGGTATGATGGGACACATAACAGAGACGGGGCTGGGGACACCTGCCCCAGACCGGGCAGCCCAGTCTCCAGAGAGATGGCCTTGGCCCTGAGGGTGGTTAGGATTACAGCCTGGGCTCCTCCCCCACCCTGTGTCTGGTTGGGGAAACTGAGGCTGAGAGCAGCTGGGTGACAGGTGACTTATGAGTTACTCAGGTGGGCGGGTCTGGAACTTGCCTGCAGGACCTTGGGCCCCAGGGGCACTTTTTACAGGGGGAGGGGAGGTGAACCTGCAGGGGGTGGCATGGCGGCTGCGGGGGAGGGGTGGAGGCAGCGTGCTCGCTCTCCTTTGGGGCTGAGAGGGAGTTTCTGGGGAAGAGGCAGGCTCGAAGCTGTTGATCTCTAAATTATAGCGTTGGTGCGCACCGTTGCTGCAGCAACCGAGTTGTCCTGAACGGGGAAGTGTATAAACATTGCCACAGATGCACAATTAGATCAGGAAGAAGAATAGAACAGAAAATAGAAACTTCCAGCCTTATATAATTCCGGGCCAAAACGTTACCAGGAGCCCAGGCTGGAGAGGGCCTTGCTAGCTTCGGGGTCTTGGACAGAACCAGCTCTCCTGGGGCCCAGGGAGGGGGGTGGGAGGAGGGTCTGCCCCGGGCCCAGCTGGCACGCCTGCCATCCAGAGGTTGAGGGGCTGCCTCCGCTGACACAGCTGGGCTGACAGGCAAGCCCTGCCTCTCGGGAGGCAGGAAGGCAGGCGGAGGGCCGCTGGCTCCGAGGGAGCCCCGCTGTCTCCCCGGGCGGGCTTCCGTCCCATTTAGTACCATTTACACAGGAGCAGCGAGGGTTGGTGGGGTGAAATGAGCTGTCCGAAGTGACCCGGGTGGGCTGGTGGCTCTGGGAACTCACCCCACTGACGGCACCTAGGGTGGAAGCATCATCAGACAACCGTGGTTTGGACCCCGCTACCCGCCTGGTAGCCCCGGAGGGTTTCACCCATGCCCCGGGACAGTGGCGCCCTCGCAGAAGCTCCCCTTCCCTCCATCTGGGCCACCACCGTGGGCCCCAGATAGTCTGGGGCAGGACAGGCGAGGTGGAGCTCGGGCCCCAGACACAGAATGATCTGTAATGACGGAAGTGGCCAGTCCGGTAGCCACGAGGAGCCTCGTGTAGTTACTGAGTGCGTGAAATGTGGCCAGCGCGCCCAGTGGCCAAAGCCAGCGTTTCCTTAATTTTATTTATTTATGCATGCATGCATCCAAGCACTGGGGTACAGGCCAGAGTCGTGGGAGGCGAGAAGATTCACCAGAGACAGAGCAGGGAGCAGAACAGGCAGATGGACCGAAACACACTTCTGAGGGGAGCTGCGGGCGAGGCAGGAGAGGTCTGCTGTGCCATGCGGGTCAGCTCCTTGACCGGGGATCAAACTCACGCTGCAGTGGCTGCAGCTTACTTAACCCACTGCGCCACTTAGGAGGCACCTTCGTTTCCTTAATTTTAAGTAAATCTAAAGAGCCACACGTGGCCAATGGCTGCTGTACTGAAACCTGAAACACAGGAGCCTGCCGGGCCCCCCCAAGACCCTAAAGGGCAGAGGCTGAGCCCAGAGAGGTAATGAGACAGAAGCATTCAGAGCCCCCTCTGCTCAGGACAAGGGGGACCCATGGGGAGCACCTGGGACAGATGGGGGAGCAGGAGTCACAAGAGACAGGTAGATCAACCAAAACACACTGCTGAGGGGAGCAGCCGCGAGGTAGGAGAGGTCTGCTGCGCCATGTGGGTCAGCTCCCTGGCCGGGGATCGAACTCGTGCTGCTGTGCCGCGGATGCTTCACAGTGCAGTGCTCAACCCGCTGCGCCACCAGGGAGGCCCAGGCCAGGCCTTTCTGAGGGACACTGGGTGGGTGCCTTGTGTGTGTGTGTGTGTAGGGGAGGGCGGTGTCCGGGAATGGGGAGGGGAATGGAAGAGGCGAGGGTGGGGGGAGAGGGAGGTGGTCCTCGGAGCTGCCTTCCCCCCCCCCCCCCCCCCCTGNGGGGGGTGGTCCTCGGAGCTGCCTTCCCCCCCCCCCCCCACGCTTGCTCCCAGCGTCTCACACGTGCGGCTTCTTCCCCAGGCCCTGCGTCTTCCCAGGTGACCACACCGGCCTCAGGACATGCACGGGCACAGCCGCAACGGGCAGGCCCACGTGCCCCGGCGGAAACGCCGCAACCGCTTCGTCAAGAAGAACGGCCAATGCAACGTGTACTTCGCCAACCTGAGCAACAAGTCGCAGCGCTACATGGCGGACATCTTCACCACCTGCGTGGACACGCGCTGGCGCTACATGCTCATGATCTTCTCCGCCGCCTTCCTCGTCTCCTGGCTCTTCTTCGGCCTCCTCTTCTGGTGCATCGCCTTCTTCCACGGTGACCTGGAGGCCAGCCCAGCGGTGCCCGCGGCGGGGGCCCCGCCACCCGGCGGGGCGGCCCCGACGGCCCCCAAGCCCTGCATCATGCACGTGAACGGCTTCCTGGGCGCCTTCCTGTTCTCGGTGGAGACGCAGACCACCATCGGCTACGGCTTCCGCTGCGTGACCGAGGAGTGCCCCCTGGCGGTCATCGCCGTGGTGGTCCAGTCCATCGTGGGCTGCGTCATAGACTCGTTCATGATCGGCACCATCATGGCCAAGATGGCGCGGCCCAAGAAGCGGGCGCAGACGCTGCTATTCAGCCACCACGCGGTGATCTCGGTGCGCGACGGCAAGCTCTGCCTCATGTGGCGCGTGGGCAACCTGCGCAAGAGCCACATCGTGGAGGCCCACGTGCGGGCCCAGCTCATCAAGCCCTACATGACCCAGGAGGGCGAGTACCTGCCGCTGGACCAGCGGGACCTCAACGTGGGCTACGACATCGGCCTGGACCGCATCTTCCTGGTGTCGCCCATCATCATCGTCCACGAGATCGACGAGGACAGCCCGCTGTATGGCATGGGCAAGGAGGAGCTGGAGTCGGAGGACTTTGAGATCGTGGTCATCCTGGAGGGCATGGTGGAGGCCACGGCCATGACCACTCAGGCCCGCAGCTCCTACCTGGCCAGCGAGATCCTGTGGGGCCACCGCTTCGAGCCCGTGGTCTTCGAGGAGAAGAGCCACTACAAGGTGGACTACTCGCGCTTCCACAAGACCTACGAGGTGGCCGGCACCCCCTGCTGCTCCGCCCGGGAGCTGCAGGAGAGCAAGATCACCGTGCTGCCTGCCCCACCGCCCCCGCCCAGTGCCTTCTGCTACGAGAATGAGCTGGCCCTCATGAGCCAGGAGGAAGAGGAGATGGAGGAGGAGGCGGCTGCAGCGGCTGCCGTGGCCGCAGGCCTGGGCCTGGAGGCGGGCTCCAAGGAGGAGGCAGGCATCATCCGGATGCTGGAGTTCGGCAGCCACCTGGATCTGGAGCGCATGCAAGCCACGCTCCCGCTGGACAACATCTCCTACCGCAGGGAGTCTGCCATCTGACCTCCAGGCCCGGCGCTGCCGTCTGAGCTCCCCGGCTGGCCTCTGCAGGGCGAGGGGCGCCAGGACACCCCCCTCAGGACAGAGTGACTTGGCTCCGTGGACCTTCCGGAGGGAGGTGGGGGCTTCAAGGACCGGAGGACCTGCTGGCTCCAGGGCCCAGGCCCAGACCGGCCCCGGTGCCCCCAGCCCCTGCCCCCTGGCTGCTCCGGGACCCCAGACCCACCACCCTTCCCCCACCAACCCTTCAAGGACATGCCCCCTCTGTGCTCAGAACCTTTCCGAAGGCAGGCTGGACTGCTGGGGGGTGGGCCTCGTGGGGGTTGGGTCAGATGGGGGGAGGGGGGAGGGGTGCGTTTCTTTTGCATGACTGTGGCCTTTGCTCATGACTTCCTTTTGTAAATACCTATAAACTGAGAGAGCTGGGGGTGCCAGACCCACCTTCTGCCGTCTTTACCTGCAGGACAAGGAGATGCAGCCCCTCTCATGCGCCCCTCCCGCCCCGCAAGTCCAGCCCATCCCCGCCCGCTGGCCGCCCCGTGGGGCCAGCAGACCAGCCGCTAGCCTACAGTGTCGGGCGTGGGCCAGAGGTGGGACCCGGGAGGGCAGGCGCTGTCCCTCCCGCCCCTCCGGGCCCAGCCCAGATTGACAATGGAGTTTGTAACTATATATTTTTAATAAAGTACATGGTCCGTTAGGGGCAGGCTGGTTGAAGAGAGAGAAAAAGAGACCAGCATCGTGTGTGTGGGGAGGGAGGGGGCATTGTGGTGTATGTGTGTGGTGTATGTGCGTGGTACCCATGTGGTGTGTGTGTATGTGTGTGGTGCAAGTGTGGTGTGTGGTGTGTGTATGTGTGGTGTGAGTGTTGGTGTGTGTGTATGTGTGTGGTGTGTATTTGTGTGGTGCCTGTGTGGTGTATGTGTGTGGTGCCTGTGTGGTGTGTGTATGTGTGGTGTGTATGTGTGTATATGTGTGTGGTGCCTGTGTGGTGTGAGTGTTGGTGTGTATGTGTGTGGTGTGTATGTGTGTGGTGTGTGTGTGGTGCCTGTATGGTGTGTGAGTGTGTGGTGTGTGTGTATGTGTGTGGTGCCTGTGTGGTATATGTGTGGTGTATGTGTGTGGTGCCTGTGTGGTATATGTGTGGTGTATGTGTGTGGTGCCTGTGTGGTGTGTGAGTGTGTGTGGTGTGTGAGTGTGTGTGGTGTGTGTGGTGACTGTGTAGGGTGTATAGGTACGTGGTGTTTGGCATGTGGTGCATGCTGTGTGGCGTGCATGTGTGTGACATATTGGCATATGTGTTGTGTGTGTGCACCTCTTTCTGACACTCACCTTGCAGGGAACCCTATCACCTGCCTGGGGGCCCTGGGAGGTTCCTGAGTGGGCTTCAGAGGACTGGGGGTTGAGCAAGCACTTAGCGGCTCTATCCTCTCTAGAATGGGGTGCACAGACTCCCTCCCGAGATGAAGGGCAGGACAGCCCTGTGTGGACCAGCCAAGCTTCTATCCCCCAGGGGGAGTGGGGCGCCCCCCAGCTTACACCCCTCCACACACACGCTGGTGGGAGAACACTGAGAGGTGAGTTCTCAGGCTGCCCGGAAGCTGGTCTTAGTGGGACCGGGGTAAGTCCCTTTCCTTTTTAGTTAGCCTGTGCTGTGGGACAAGACACCCCAAAACACAGACGAGCAAGGCTCCTTCTCCTCAAGGTTCCGTGGGTGGGCGCAGGGGTTCCCATCTAGCCTTTGCCCACAGTTACGCTCAGCTGGAATGTCAGTGAGGCCTGCGGGGCCCTGGTGGCTTCACCCTCAGGTCTGGCGGCTTCACCCCGGGTCTGGTGGTTTCACCCCCAGGTCTGGCGGCTTCACCCCCGGTCTGGTGGCAGCAGTAGTTCTCTCCAGGGCCCTCTCCTCCAAGCAGCTGTGCCAAATTCCTTCTGTGTCTCGGGAGGCTCCTCAGAGGGTGAGGAGGGCCCAGGAGGCCGCCAGGTCGCCCGAGCCTAACCTGACGGTGTTTAACATCACCCTGTGCCCTCTTGGCCAAGCAGGCGGGAAGCCAGCCCCGGCTCAAAGGTGGGCAGTCCGAGTCCGCCTCTGGGGAGCCTGGTAAGGTCACAGGCACAGGGCCCACATGCCAGGGGCCACTGTGGTCTACCCCAGAAGTTTGGGCACGAGGGCTCCTTGAGCTCTAACTCTACTCTTCATGCCAGCCATGCACCCCACACTTGGGGTATAAAGATGCAGAGGGCATGCTCCCAGTTCTTAGGGATTATCAGTGCAGAGGTGCCAGCTGCCAAGCTGGCCCACTGTGAAGTGCGGTGGACTCCTTTGTGAATGGCCATGTTTCACCGGCACTGGCAATAGGGCTACCACGTGGGTAAGTCTTTGGGCCTCCCATGTGCTTTAACAGTTTAACAAGAGACCCTGAGACCTCTTTCCTGGAGACCTGAGTCTCTAGGAAATAAGTTTTGTTTTGTTTTTTCCTTAAAGGATTTATTTATTTATGCACACAAGCACTGGGGTACAGGCCAGAGGTGTGTGTGTGGGGGGGGTGAGAGGATTCACCACAGAGAGCAGGGAGCAGAACAGGCAGATCAACAGAAGTACACTGCTGAGGGGAGCAGCGGGCACAGCAGGAGAGGTCTGCTGCACCATGTGGGTCCCCTCCCTGGCCGACAGCAGGGATTGAACTCGTGCTGCAGTGGCTGTGGTTTGCTTCATAGCGCATTGCTTAACCCACTGCGCCACCAGGGAGGCCTGGAAATAAGTTTTGCAAGGTTCTCATTTACACTTCACCCCTGTAGTTCCCTAAACTCTTACAAAGCCAGAGGAACTAAAACTAAGAGAGGTCCAGAGAAGGAAGCGGCTGGCTTGAACCCAGGTGAGGACTGCCAGAGCCAGGGCCCCGGGTAGGGGGTGGAGGTGGGGGCTGCTCTTTTCCTCCCCGCCCCCACCCAGTTTTCCCAGAGCCTCGGGCTAGACCAGTGGGTACAGTCCCTGGGGTCTCCCAAGTGTCTCCTCCCCCCAGCCTGCTGCTCCAGGGAGAACCCTCCCCCATCATGCTCCCCTGCCTTACTCCTCCTCAGTGATGTTCTGGCGCCAGGTGGAGGCAGTAGTAGCCAGAGAGGCCTCAAACTCAGGCACATTTTAGGGGATGCCCCGACACCCTCCCATCCGGCACATCCATGCTGGGCACTCACGTTCCCTCCTGCCTGGCCGGCAGTTTGTTCAGCCGTGGGTCCGCCCCTCTGCCAAGCCGGCAGGGGCGCCAGCGTGACTGGGGACTCAGGGCAGGCACGTCTGGGGAGGGGGGCTGCTGCAAGGACTTTCTGGGGTGCAGGAGCCAGCTGAGCGCCAGTGTGGGCACAGGGGGCGGGCAGGGAGAGCGCAGCACAGCTGAGGGGAGGCTCCAGGCCCGCTGCTGCCTGCAAACCGGCTCCTCGCTCTGCACTTGCTGACTCACCTTCCCTCTCCCACCTGTTCCCCTTTCACGCCCTCCCACCTGCCTTCCCCTCCCCTGCTCGTGGCGCTGGCGGCGGCGGCAGCTCCTCCAATCTCTCACACTTCACTCCCTTTCTCGGCGGGCACGGAAATAGGGGGGGGATCGCAGTATCTGGGGGTGTAAGAACCTTAGATGTCACAGAACTTGAAATCACAGAGACAGGCTGATGGGAGGGCCCGGAGGGGGAGGGGGTTGCCGAGCCCTCCCAGCCCGGGAAGGGAGACCCCGCCCTTCCCTCTCAGTTCCGGGCTCAGCCTCAGGCCCCCAGGGGTGCTGGGTGGTCGAGAGGGGGTCAGGGGGACCCGAGAGGTGGCCGCTGCCTGGAACTGTGTCCCTCTCGTCTAAACCCACCCCAGGCACAGTTCTCAGAGGTTCCAGCCTCTCCCTTCCCGCCGGCTCTGAAAAACTCGTTTTCCTTCTGAACTGCTCAAAGAAAAATGAAAAAGAACTCAGAAGGCAGCGGCTCGCCAGGTCTGCAGGTCCTCATTTTGTCTCTGCCAGGGCTGAGCTGGGCTGTGAGGCGGACCTTCTGGCTTGGCTATCTTGCTGTCGTTTTTTCTGGGTACTGATTTTTTCTTGGTTTTCATGGGTTCTAAATACTTTGCATTTTTTTTTTGAGATTTATTTATTTATGCACACAAGAGCTGGGGTACAGGCCAGAGTCACAGGAGGTGAGAAGATTCACCAGAGACAGAGTGGGGAGCAGAACAGGCAGATGGACTGAAACACACTGCTGAGGGGAGCAACCGGGGAGGCAGGAGAGGTCTGCTGCGCTATGTGGGTCCCCTCCCTGGCTGGGGATCGAACTCACACTGCTGTGCAGCCGATGCTTCCCAGTGCGATGCTTCATAGTGCGGTGCTCAACCTGCTGCGCCACCAGGAGGCCCAGTTTGCATTTTTAATGGTTACAGAGCTCCTAGAGCTGACCGGGCCTTCCCGGATCACCTCCGCCTACAAGTGGGAGATGGCAAAAGTGTGGGGGCTGAGGCCAGCTCTCAGGGACTGCCGGTGTGCTCCCCACCCTGCACTCAGGTCCAGCCACATCGCTTGGGGTGGGGGGGGGGTCCCTCGTGTGAAATCAGAACTGTGCCATTAAAGGCCCCAAAGAGAAACTTCCATTCCTCCACATTGTGCCCTTGGACTCTCCTTACAAACCACAAGTTCAGAGATGGAATCGGGGATCCCAAGCCAGAGCCCACCGAGCTTGCAACCGCAGTGGGGAGGGGGGCGTGGCCTCTCCATCCTGTGGGCGTGGCCTCTCCCTCCTGTGGGAGTGGCCTCTCCCTCCTGTGGGCGTGGCCTCTCCCTCCCTTGTGGTATCCGGATGAATTCTGCCTCTACACCACACACCTTGTGACCCACATCTCTGTGCAAAATGCAGTCCCCCACCCCCATGAATCTCTCCATGAGGGCCGTGTAGACCTGGATCCCAAAACTAGAAAGAGAAGAAGCTTCAAAACCAAGCCTCCCCTCCGTGGCTTCTAGAGCGTAGGAAGGTGAGCACCAACAAGGAAGAAAGCTGGTGCAGCAAGGTCACGGGGCCTGGGACCAAGGGCGCCGACACTTGCGTGCATGTTCCTGGCGAGGAAGCAGCATGGCTGTGGCAGCCAGAGCTGGAATCCTGCCTCTACTACTCCCTAGCAGGCGATTTGGGCAAATTGACCTAGCTCTCTGAACCTGTGTCCTCACCTGTAAAGAGGGGCCTGTCCTTATCTCAGGTGCATGTATGTGAACAGGTGAGGCACGGGGTTGGACACACTATTGGGCCCAAATAAAAGTGATGTCAGTGGGCTTACCATATGAAACACCATTTGAAAATGGACCTCTGAGCTCCCTGGCAGCCATGCAAAAAGGGAAACCAGACAAATCTTTAACTCTAGAACATGAGGACTGGGAGTCTAGAGAAGGAGCTTGGGTTCTGACTTATTGTATGATCCTGGGGGGAGGGGTCTCTGTCCTTCTCTGAACCTCATTTCCCTATCTTCAAAGTTAAGACATTGGACCCAGTGACGTCCAAGACCTGACAACTTGGAGCTCTACTCTTGTGTCCTTAGAAGGGGGTCATGGTGGCAGGATGGGGAGGGTGTTCAAGTCTGTCTTTGCCCCCACTGGTAACCACGGGCGACTTCCAGGACCTACCCCTCACCCCATTCACTATCTTAAATCTGGTTTAGAATCTCAAACCCTCCACCCTGGTTTTCAGTCCACACATCAACTCTACACGTTAGAGATTTCCAAGGGCTTCTGTGTTGTTCATTCATGCGACAAACATTTGCTGTGCACCTACTACATGCAAGGAAGGGCTGGCTGGCGTGGGAGGGTGGACTCAGCACTCGGCCCAACAGGCAAATGAGTATGTGGACCCCGAGCTCCCAGCCCTGCAAACCTTGTTGTGACTTTGGGCGAAAGCCCTAGGCTGGACCCCTGGCACCCCCTGTTCCTTTCTGCTCAGGCTGGGGGCAGCAGCCGGGGGTCCCTGGTTACCCACCAGAGCCCACAGCAGCTGCAGGTTTCAGAGCAACAGGGCAGGTGAAGCTCAGTCCCTGCTCGAGGAATGCCGCTGGTGGCTCCCACAGTGCCCACGGGGTGGGGGGACCCTGGGCACCCACAGCCAGGGGCGGGCAGACCCTGGGAAGGGGTTTGGAAGCCTCACAGAGGGCAGGCGCAGAGCCAGCTCTGGACCCCCTCTGGAATCGGGGCTACCTCTCCTGGGGTGTGGCCCCTGCTTCTGGAGTCTTCCTTGCCAAGCAGAGCAGAGACTAAACTCTCTGGCTTCCGCCTCACCCCTGGGCTATTTGATTCCCCCCAACTCTCCTTGCTCCCCTCATCCTGGGCCTTCCTGTCAACACCTGACCCGGGGCTCCAGGGGAGGTTCGGGTGCAAGTGCAGTGACAGGAAGAGGGGAGTTTGTGCACTGATGACAGAGCAGCTGGACAGGAAGGGGGAAGGAGACCGTGGCTTAGAGGGGGAGGCCTGCGGAAGAACAGGGATGCTGAGCGAGAGCCCCAGGAGGCCGAGGGCGCTGGTGCAGTCCTGGAGAGAGCCACACAGAGTCTTGGAGGGAGGAGGAGGGGTCACTAGTCAAAGATGGGGAGCAGGGGGCAACTCAGGGCCAGGACACAGCGAGTGGCCTCCTGGCCCGCACTCTACAATCCTGGGGTGTCTAGGTGAAGCAGCAGGTGCTGGGGAGGGCAGGATGGAGCCCCCCTGGGCTGCCTCCAGCCAGGTGGAGAGAGGTGGAGACCTGGCCCAAGGGGTGTCCCCAGAGGCTCCCTGGAGTGCTGAGTAGCGGGGGGGCACTCCATGAGAAATCCAGAGACCAAGGCCGGGCCGCAGACAAGGAAAACTGCTGGCCACCTGGGACTGCCGGGGGCCCCGGGACACCCTAGAGCCGCTGGAACCCAAGTCGGACATGACAGAAATACCAAAAGGGATGAAGAAAGCTGCTCCTGAGTTGGGGACGGGACAGGCCTGCCGCCAGCCCCCCCGCTCAGCTGCTGGTGACCGGACCTACTTTCCTCACTGCAGGTGGGGTACTGGGGTATTGACGCGGGCCCTGGAGTCCATCAAGGTCCTCCAGGGCCCCAGCTGCTGAGAGCACCCCCCCACCCTCCCCAGCCCCTCGGCACAGCCCGAGGCTAATCTCAAGTCCCTTCAGGAGGAATGTCCTCTCCACAGCGCCAAAGCCCTTAACTCTCCTGCTCCCGGAAATCCTAGTATTACGCCCAATTTTTAGAAGAGGGGGCTCATGGGTCCTGCGTGACCTAGGACTTGACCCTGGGTCTCGTGCAGGTCGGGGTGTTGCTCAGCCCACAGGGGGTTCAGCAGCAGAGCGAGGTGGGGGACCTGTGGGGGAAGACAGGCCAGGAGGTGAGGACAGCCCCCCAAGGCCCGGGCCTTCCCCTCTGGCAGTGGGAATCCCTAGGTGAAGAGCAGAGGGAGGAGTAGGATGGGGGGAGGCCCAGGACCAAGAACAGGGTTGGGGAGCTGGCAGGCCAGATGTGGGGGGCGGGCAGCATGGTTGGGGTTTGCCCTCCATGCCAATATGGAGCCTCCTCTGGGGCCTCTGGGAGAACTTGGAGGGGGCTGCGGGGACAGGAGGAGAACATTCTGGGCTAAGATGTGACGAGCAAGTCAGGGCTGCGGGCAGCGGTGTCTTGGCGGGGGGCCACTTACAGATGAGTGACAGGGAAATGGAGGGGCTGGCCAGCTCTGGTCTCCTCCAGGACAGGTGAGAGGCGGAGGACACGGCCCACTGAGCACGGCGCAGCCAGGTGGAGCTGCGAGAGGGTGGACAGGCTATTTCTAGCCCAGCCTCAGCAGGGGAGGAGTGGGTGGGAGGGGTCACCAGTGGCCTTGGCCCTCTGGCAGCCAAGTGCCTGGCTGGGGAGCGACACCAGGCTCTGGCCCGGGCCTTTGTCGCAGGTGAGGGAGGCAGCGGGAAGGGCTGGGCCTCAGCCCTGCGCAGGGGCAGGAGGCCGCCATCCCGGCTGTGTGGCCTCCCTCGAGAGCCTTGCTCTGGGAGGATGACGTGATGATGAACCCCCGCTCTACAGGGGTGAGGACTGGGGCTGGATGGCTTATGAGTCTGGATCCGGCCATGCCGTGTTAGCAGAATCGGAGTTCAGCAAATAAACGTTCCCTCTCATCCCTTGGGGACGGATCCTCCCTCGAGCACCTAGAGAATGGCCTTCTGGGAGCAGTAGCTGGGAGGAAGGCGGGCTGGGAGTCTCCCTCTGTCACCCTGGCTGCCCCAGCCCCCTGGGGGAAATGTGTGTGGAGCCAGGGTGGAACAGGCCCTTTAGGCCCTGACCCCATTTCCTTGAATTGCAAGTGGGAAGACTGAGGCCCGACAGGGGAAAGGTGGTCACGCGGGTGCCAGGCCGAGGTGACCTAGGGCTGATGCGTTTGCACCCCAGGCCCATCTGTGCAATCGACATGACACAGCTGTCTGCCAGGCTGGGACTCAGGGGCTCCCCTCACTAAGCAAACACACAGAGCACATAGGAGACAGTTGCCCTTTCTGCTTCTCAAGGTGGTGTCTGCCCTGTGGCTAGAAGCCTTGGGCAGTGTCCACACCTGGGCCTCCCTGGTGGCGCAGCGGGTTGAGCTCCACACTACGAAGCATCCACAGCTGCTGCAGCGTGAGTTCGATCCCCGGCCAGGGAGGGGACCCACATGGCACAGCAGACCTCTCCTGTCTCCCCACTGCTCCCCTCAGCGGTGTGGTTCAGTCAATCCACCTGTTCTGCTCCCCACTCTGTCTCTGGTGAATCTTCTCACCTCCTGCACTTCTGGCCTGTACCCCAGCTTTTGTATGCATAAATAAATAAAATTTAAAAAAGAAAAGGACAGGGGTGAGGGCACAGCACTCCACCTCATAGGGCTCTGAGCGTAGAGGGAGAAAACGTGTGTGGCGTGCTCCAGACCTCCCCGGCCCCTGGCTGCTCCCCGCTTCTCAGCCGGTACCTGTCCCTGGCACCCACGCTCAGGGCCCACACCTTGCTACTCCCACAGGGGTGCAGGACCTGGCCTTGCAAAGACCGCAGCACCTCTCCCGTCTGCCAGGGAATGACTCCAGCTTGCCTCAGGCCCCCAAAATAGAGTCTTATTTTAGCTTCAACTCCTCCATGGGGAGGCCCAGAGCGCAGTGTGAGGGCGTTTGGCTGCTGAAGGCCTGCGCCCTCGTTCCCCAGGCTGCCACTCACCGCCAAGCAGTGCCCTGGGGCCTTTCCTGCCTGCTGGCAACTGGCCCTGTCTGGGCACCCAAGTTCCTCCACTCAGGTTGGCTGCCTGCTCTCCTGGCTCAGTTCAAATTCCAAGTCCAAGTCCAATTCCACTGGAGGGTCTCACCTGGACACAGATTCTCCCAAAGGGTCCAGGACCACCATGCTAATCCGATCCAAAACTCTCCACTGCATGACTCAGCTGTAGCCCCCTGGGCCTTTGAGTCAGTCCATCTTTCCACTACCCCACTCCACCCCAGTGAGAGCAGCGCCCCAGGGCAGAAGGAGATGCGGGGTGCAGACATGGCATGCATCTGCTAGCTACACGGCACCTTCACCACCCACCATTTCCTGCCTCAGTGCCTTTGCACACACGGCTCCTTCTTCTGCTGGGCTAGACCCCAGACTGCTGGGTCCAGAGTCCACGTTCCCCACCACTCCACGGTCACTGGAAGAGAGAGCCTCTGGGCAGAGCGGTGGGTGCAGAGCATGGCCTGACAAAAGAGGGGCGGCTTATCCTCACGAGGAAAGCTGAGGGCCCTTCACTTGTATTTATGGATAAGAGAGAGGGAGGGCCTCCCTGGTGGCTCAGCGGGTTGAGCACTGCTCTGTGAAGCATCTGCTGCATGGCAGAAGGAGTTCAATCCCTGACCAGGGAGGGGACCCACAGGGCACAGCAGACCTCTCCTGCCTCGCCCACTGTTCCCCTCAGCAGTGTGTTTTAGTCCATCTGCCTGTTAAGCTCCTGGCTCTGTCTCTGGTGAATCCTCTCACCTCCTGCACCTCTGGCCTATACCCCAGCTCTTGTGTGCATACATAAATAAATCTTTTAAAAAAAAGAAAAGAAAGGGAGAGGGAGAGAAATGAAATAACTAGGTTATAGGACAGTGAATAGCTAGATTATAGGCCGGTGAGTGAGGAAGCTGGAATTTGAGCCCTGGGGATCCGTTTCCAGAGCCCACACCCTGCACCCTCATAGCTGGCCTGTGGGGCCAGACTCAGAATGGGGTGACTGGACGAGTGGGCGGAGGGGTGCAGTGTTGGGACCCGAGCCTGACCCCTGCTAGCCGGCTGTGCACCCTCAGGCTTCTGCTTCCTTCCTCGGTGGCTGTGGCTGTGGCTGTGGCATGGGTGGTTCCAGGAGACCTCAGCCCAACCAGAATGATCCAGTTGCTGTAATGGCCACCTGGGAAGAAGGTCCGTGTTAAGTGCAACATGTGGGAACTGAAAAAGTTGATGGCGGCCCAAACTGGCATCTTTTGAAGTAAAATTGTCTTTTTTAAAAAGATTTATTTTATGGGCCTCCTTGGTGGTACAAAGTGTTAATTTGCAGCACTGTGAAGTATCCACAGCCACTGCAGCACCAGTTCGATCCCTGCCACCAGCCAGGGAGGGGACCCACATGGCGCAGCAGACCTCTCCTGCCTCACCTGCTGCTCCCCTCAGCAGTGTGTTTCATTCTATCTGCCTCTTCTGCTCCCCACTCTGTCTCTGGTGAATCCTCTCAACCCCTCCCCCCCACACTCACATAATTCTTGTATGCTTAAATAAATAAATCTTTTTTAAAAAGATTATTTTATGCATACAAGAACTGGGGTGCAGGCCAGAGGTGGAGGGCTGGGGGAGAGGTCGTGTGAGAGGATTCACCAGAGGCAGAGCCGGATCAAAACAGGCATATCCACTGAAATACATTGCTGAGGGGAGCAGCAGGCCAGATAGGGGAGGTCTGCTTGGCCATGTGGGTCCGCACCCTGGCGGGGGATCGAACATGCACTGCAGCAGTGGCTCCTGATAACTTCCTAGCGCTGTCCTTAACCCCTGCACCATCCCGGAGGCCCCGAGGTTTCCGGTCTTCATGGGGGAATCAAAAAGCTGGAAGCAAGGAGAGGGAGCTCAGGGACGCCGAGAAGGAAAGGAGGAGAAGGGAGGAAGGAGCCAGGAACCGGGGAAGGGCTAAGGCGGTCAGCAGGAACAAGCCCACCCTCTTCAACCTCAGCCAACGTCTGGCCAGATGCCAGCACAGAGCCGGGATTTGGGCAGGTTCTGCCAGTACTGTGTCCTCTGGAAAACCTCACAAGTCGGGGCTCAGGTTCCCTGTCCATAAGATGGGGCACTAGTAACCTCGCGCGTCTACAGGGGCTAAACATTGGGCCACTGGCTTTCAAGGGCCACCTCTCCCTCAACCCCTGTGCACCCCTCTGAGCCCCAGGCAGCCGGCCAGCCCTTTCTGGCTGCTCTCTGCAGTGGTCCAGCTCCCGGGGTGAGCAAGCACCGGCGTCCTGTTTTACAGGTGAGAAAACAAGCAGCGTGGATCACCTGCCGGGTCTCTCAGCGGGTCGGAGCTGAACTCCAAACCTGGAGTCCTTTCATCAGCAGCTACTGGCTGAAATGGACAAAGGTGAGGTGGGGGAAGAGCTCCTCGCCTCAGTTTCCCCTCCAGCCGCAGAGGAATCCAGAATGATGCCATTCTTCCCTCCCCAGGAAAATCCACACCAGACTAGGGGTTAAGATAGATCCGCCTCGCCTGGGGCAGCGGGGGACTGGGGTGGGGTGGGGTCGGGGGTCGGGCTTGGGCCGGGGGCGCCCTCACAGCGCCACCCCGTGGCGTCCTTGGGAACTGCAGGCGACGGGGGCTGATCACACGTGGCGGTCCCGGGTCCCACATCCCACTTTGGCAGCCCGGCCCTCTGCCGCCTAGATCTCTGCCGTTTAAAGTCTCTTTGGCCCGCTCTCCTCCTCCAAACCTATGGTCATCCTGCCGCCCCCTTGCCGTGCCACCTAGGGGGCGCCCGCGCTTAGCCTCCCTAGGAGGTCCTGCTACCCGGAGGCCAGCGGGTCACCTCCTCTGGGCCCGGAAATCACAGCTCTGGAGGTGACACAGCGAGGAAGGGGCTGATGAAGCAAAGCCGTGGAGGAGACGGGATTTGAGACCCCCGTGTGACTTGGTCCCCTTGTTTTCTTTGGGCCATCGGAGTTTCAAAAGTTCTTTCATCGACAGCCCCGCGTTGCTCCCTCTGTGGCCTCAGGACCGGGTAAGGGCCTCCGTGGTCCTTAGTGGCCACCGCCCATTCGGCACTGACCACTGACTTGAGTGGCGATGCTTTGAAAAGTGGAGAGCATTTGGGATTTTTAAAAAATTATTTATTTATGCATACAACATAAATATGACACCTGATAACATAACCTCAAAATATATAAAGCAAAACAAGGTGAAAACAAATCTTTTATCAATAACAAGAAATGAGGAACAGGCCAAACAGGAGTGGGGATTGAGAGGAGTCGCCAGAGTCATAGTGGGGAACAGAACAGGCAGATCGACTGAAGTACACTGCTGAGGGGAGCAGCGGGCGAGGCAGGAGAGGTCTGCTGTGCCATGTGGGTCCCCTTGGGGGCAGGGAATCGAACTCGCGCTGCTGTGGTCGCCGATGCTTCATAGTGCAGTGCTTAACCCCTTGCACCACCAAGGAAGCCCCAGATCAGACACTTTTAAAAACAATAACCATGGCATTCTGGGCACCAGTTAAAAACCCAAAATTGACTTATTTGTTCCCAGAGTAGATGTGGCCAATATATATTATGAAGAACATTATATAATCCCATCAAACAAAATATGTGTATCTAAAGGATAAATGATCTGATTCTCCAGCAAACAAATAGCAAGGAAAAGAAAAGAGAACAGGAGCCAATAGACAGAGTAGGACCTCAGAGACATGGACCAATTACTCCATGGGCCTTAGATCTTTACACATACAAATGTTTCAAAAAAAAGACCTTGGGGCCTCTCTGGTAGCACAAGGGGTCAAGCACTGCACTATGAAGCATCCGCAGCCACAGCAGCATGAGTTCAATCCCTGGCCAGGGAGGGGACCCACATGGCCCAGAAGATCTCTCCTGCCTCGCCCGCTGCTCCCCTCAGCAGTGTGTTTCAGTTGACCTGCCTGTTCTTCACTCTGTCTCTGGTGAATCCTCTCAATCCCCACCCCTCTGGCCTGCATCCCAGCTCTTGTATGCATAAATAAAAAGCCTTTTTTTTAATGATATTTGATGATTTAAAGAATTATTGTTACAGTGGGAATTTACTAGTCCAAGAAGCTGCAATTCTAAACATACACACCTGATAACATAACCTCAAAATATATAAAGCAAAACAAGGTGAAAACAAATCTTTTATCAACAATCAGAGATTTTATCAGAACTTTTTAAATGATTGATATATTCAGAAGTTAAAAACATCACCAAGAATATAAAAGTATAAATAAGACAGATATTTGATATCATTAGTAATCAGGGAAATGTAAATCAAAACCATGATGAGCTGGAATTTCACTCCCACTAGCTTGGCAGAAATTATAAAGCTGAACATTCCACCTTGGCAAATAACTAAGGCTCAGCAGGGACTCTCATCTCTTTGGGTGGGAGTAAAAATTGGTTCAATCTCCTTGGAAATAGTTTAGCCTTTCCTGATAAAGTTGAACATGTCACACACACAATGATTTTATGGTTCCCATATTAAAACATGACTTAAGAATACATATTCGTAGTCACTGTAAGAAAATGACAGGAGGGATGAAATGCAGTGCTGGGATCTATTTCTAAGGCACTGACCTTTTTTTTTTTAAGATTTATTTATTTATGCATACGAGAACATGGGCATAGGCCAGATGTTGGTGGTGGGGGGGAAGGTGAGAGGATTCACCAGAAACAGAATGGGGAGCAGAACAGGCAGATCTACTGAAACACACTGCTGAGGGGAGCAGCGGGTGAGGCAGGAGAGGTCTGCTGGACCATGTGGGGCCCCACCCTGGCAGGGGATCGAACTCGTGCTGCAGTGGCTGCAAATGCTTCCTAGTGTGGTGCTCAACCCCTTACGCCACCAGGGAGGCCCCTGTGCTGGCCATTTTTACGGGTGATGAAAATGTGGACGTGTGGTTGTATAGATTGTCTCTAATCTACATCTTCTGCATCTTACAATAAAAAGGCTATACCTATATATTTATACACATCACATGTAACATAATGTATGAAAGTTCTGGAAGGAGACCCCAGACTGCTCACAGCAGCTTTTCCAGAAAGGGGGGGGGGGCTGGAAGTGGAGGGAAGAGGAGAGAACTCATTTTATTCAAATATTGTTGGATAGTTAACAATTCTGTACAGAAAGAGTGTACGATGTGGGTGATTTTAAAGACCCATAGGCAAGTGAAGCAAAACAATGAAGTGGAAATGCTGTGAGCAGCTGATGGGAAAGAAAGCCCAGATTTTGTCACGATTCCCATGATTTCCTAAGACTCAGTTTCCTCAGCTATAAAATGGGCCTAATTGGTCCGTTCTCAAGGGGCCTCTGCAGGATTGGGTGGGATGCGATGGGTGTGGGGCCTGGCTCAGCCCTGGGTGTAAATAGTGGAGGTTCAGCTCATTGGAATGTGCTGGGAGCTCTGGGAACTAGTGGAGGGATGGGAGATGGATGGGTGCAGCTCAGCCGGCGGTGAGAAGGCTTCTGGGAGCACTGATATATATGTGTGCCAGGTCTTGGGAGCCAGGAACTGGGGTAAAAGAATAATATATCTGCCGGGGGGTGAAGAGGGAACCGGGGGAAGGGATAAGGAGAGATTTTCTCAGGAGTTAGGAGAAAGGAGGGGAAGGGCTACAGAAGGCTTCTCCTGGAAGCAAAGACATGCAAATGTATGCAAACACCAGGCAAATGAGTCTGGTGACCAGTGGGAAGAGGCCCCAGCTGGTGATATTGTTCTCCAAGAGGGACCACCTGTGACAGAATCACCTGGGGAGTTCAGCCTGGTCCCCCCAGCCCACACCACCCCCAGACCTGCTGCTTCCCTCCTCTGGGGCTGAGCCCAAGCATCCG
This sequence comes from Galemys pyrenaicus, assembly GCA_019455555.1. Classification (NCBI taxonomy): domain Eukaryota; kingdom Metazoa; phylum Chordata; class Mammalia; order Eulipotyphla; family Talpidae; genus Galemys; species Galemys pyrenaicus. Next base: position 1,688,528 of record JAGFMF010011854.1, on the reverse strand, counting down.
CACGTTCAAGGAGCTTCTCAGGGGACGATTTACCTCCACACTTATTCACTGACATGCACATGGTAATGTATCATAATTATAACACATTAGAGTATATGCACATTATCACCGATGACACAAACATTCAAATGGAAAAATATCCACCCCCATGCCCAAGGCAACCACCAGCACCAGTTCCTGTGTGTCCTTCTGGAAGTTTCTCTGCACATTCCCAGATGATTCAGCCTCTGACTTTTCAGATGCACAGCGTGTAGGTCACTCACAAACCAAACTGTCACTTGTATTTGCATTTTGCTCCCGCCTCGGCCCGGGCCTGCCCTCAGCACCTGGCACTGATGCCCCTCATGGAAGCACCACCATCTGACCTAACTGCCTCCCAAAGGCCCCCTTCCTCATACCATCATACTGGGGGGTAGGCTTCAACATGGATTTGGGGGAAAACATTCAGCTCAGAGAACACCTACAGTCACAGTCCAGGTGCACAGCTGCCAGCAGGCATTGCTGCTGTAGGCTGACCTTTGGGGGGGGGTCTCCCCAGCCCAGGTCTGGGATGGCTTCTTCCAAACTCACCACAAGCAGGACCTCACTGGTGGCACAATGGTTTAAGCAACCTGCTATGAAGCAAACCGCGGGCACTGACTGCAGCACGAGTTCGATCCCTGCCACTGACCAGGGAGGGGACCTCTCCTGCCTGGCCCATTGCTCCCCTCAGCAGTGTATTTCAGTCCATCTGCCTGTTCTGTTCCCCCACTCTGTCTCTGGTGGATCCTCTCACCCCCCCACACCTCTGGCCTGTACCCCAGTTCTTGTGTGCATAAATAAATAAATGTTAAAAAAACAAACTCACAAGTGGCCAGAGTGTAACAGGGTGGTCCCCAGGAAAGGGGGAAGTTTCAGAATCCTGGTTCTGCCCTAAGTGGTGGAGCTGAGCAGGAAAGGAAGATTCTGCAGAGGAAGACAGAAGAGAGGGAGGAAGAAGGAAGCAGGATGGAGAGCAGCAAAGAGACCTGGAGGAGGCACATGGAGCAGAGGGACATGTGAAGAAACTGTGCTTGCTTCTTAATCTTGGACTGGTTGGAACAGATGTGGGTGAGAGACCCGTGGGGAGGTGAACAATAGCAGCTGTCATCTTGATTTTGATTTTGCTCTTTTCCTCCCGGACTTGTCTGACTCTTTCTGACCCTTTTCTAGGGGTCTCCTCTGAAAGGTGCTTTAGATGTGTGGCAGGTTTTTGGGCCTTGCTTTGGGCCAATCCTATTTGGCTGGACTTTTACCCTCAAGGAGATGGGTAACTTTGAATGCTTAACTTATTAGTAACTATGTTCTTTGTCCTTTCTGTATTGTTCCCTACTTCTATTAAAGTTCCTTTCCATGAAAAGTCTTATATGTTTGTCTTAATGTGGCATTCAGAACCCATTAAGAGAGGGCAGGTTGTGGGGTTCTGGGGTGCCCCTCTCCCCGCCCTGTAACAAGAGGACAGAGCCAAACTGCAGCTGGCGCCAGCCATTCTGTCCCCAACTCCACTTCACCTGACAAGCTCCATGCCTTCCCCCTCACCTTCACCCAGAATGGGGGCAAAGAGGAGACCACAGGCACACAGCAGCTCCCAGCACAGCGGGTGCAGGGCTGGAGGTTTGGGCTAAGTCTGCAGGTGAGCAGCTCAGCCCCGCCCTCACACCCAGTCCCAGCTGGAGTGACCCTGGCTCTGGAGCTCTGAACTGGGCCGGTGTGGGAACATTGCGTGCCTTTAAACCATCTCACTTTCCTACTTGCACGGTTATTCCAAAAGGAACCCGAGAGGAAGCCAGCGTGAAGGTGGCACACGCCGAAGGTGGGGGTGGGGGTGTCCGTGCAGGTGTAGCAAGATGTTTCTGCTCTGAGGCAGCTCTTGCCCCTGGGCGCTGGGACCCGGGCGGGCGTGACCCTGTTCCCTCACAGAGGAAACGTCAAAGCCGGTCCCCTCTTGGCACTCAGCGGAGATCTCTCCACCCCACCAAAGGGACGAGGACAGCCCCCCCCCCCATGCTTGGAAGGTGCGCCGAGGGGAGAGAGGAAGGGGACCACCCGGGCCAGTGCGGCACTCTGCGAACACCCCCAGTTAACTGCTGTGGCAGCTGGAAAGAGGGGGTGTGCGCACATGCGCAGGGAGTCCCCCACCTCAAGCAAAAACCCAAAAACCAGGCGCAGAGACCTTAAGGCTGCGGGTACTGAGCCCGGGGAGGCGCTCTCTGCCCCGCCCCAGGCCAGCGTCCCCAAACCTAGCTATTTTCAGGCCTGCACGTAATTCAGCCCCGGTCTGGACCCCCTCCAAGTCAGGGGCTCCCGGGCACCTGTTCCAGGGACACCGCCTCCCACAGCGCCCCCGGTTTCCCGCCGATTTGTAAGAGCGCGGCCCAGAGCACTTCTCAAGGTCGCGAGGTCAGGCTGGAGCGTTCCGCGTGGTGGAGGCGGGTTTTCTCTCTGCCCGTGGCGTCCTCGCCCTCCACGGGCTGGGCACTGAAGAGGGACCCCCAGTCCCGCGGCCCCACACCGTGCTGCACCGCCGCCACCCGCCTGCAGCGCCCGCAGCGGCCACACGGGGGCAGCAGGCGAGCGCCCTCCCTGCCTCCTGCCGCCCGAGTTCTAGCCTGGACCCTGACCTCTGTCGGAGGACCTGAGATGGGCGATGGGAGGCTGTGGGAGGCGGGGGCGGAGAGGGGGGCGGGACAGGAGAGGCTGCTACTGGGGAAAGTGGCCCAGACACGTGGGACCTGGGATTGGGTCTGGCCTGGTGCAGACTCCATGAAAATGAGCCTCAGTTTCCCCATCTGTCAGCTGGGCTAGGCTGTCTGCAAGAGCCTGAGGTTAATAACAAATGGGGAGGGGCTTTGGGGCCTGGTGTCCCCACTCACCAAGTGCGGAGCCTGCCTGGTCTAGCAGAAGCCTCTCACGCCCAGGGAGAGGGGGGGTGAGTCCCCAGTGGAGGATGAGGGTCTCCACCATCCTCCCCACTGCCAGGTGCTGAGACACAGAGAGGCACCCCCGCCCACCTCCCAGGACCCTCTGCTACCCGAGGTCTGTGCCCGGCCTCATCTCCTTCACCTCTGTGCCTCCCTCCCTCTGGGGCTCCTGTCCGCATCCTCCAGGGCGCTGCTAGCTTCCGATTCCCCTGCCGCCTGCATGGCGGGTGGGGGACCTTCCCCCAGGCCCGCACAAACCCCAGGACCTGCCTGGTGCCAGTGCACAGTGGGTGCTCAGCCTCCCATCCACCTGCTTAATCCCAGGGCCAAGTGGGGCTGGTAAGCAGCGAGGAACCTGGTTCCTGCCGGTCCATGTTGCTGTGTGACCTCAGGGAAGCATGTCCCTCTCTGGGCTTTGGTGACAGCCTTCTAGGAAATGTGGCCAGCCCAGTGCGACATGGGACTGGCTCTGTCAGCACCGTGAAGGCGGGCAGTGGGAGTCATCCAGGGCCGTGACCTGAGGGCGGGGCGCAGCCGGTGACAGGGCCACGCCATCATCCCATAGCAGACTTTGTGGGTGCTCACACTTACTCACACCCCCAGAGCTAGGATCAGCAGTTAGCAGAGCCTGCCCTGGCCTGCTGCAGCGTCAGCCGAGGCCGGGCCCTGGTGTCACCACACATCGCCCTCATCACCCACCGTGTCCATCATCATCCTCATCACCCCGGTGCTCATGGCCACCACCTCCCCATCATCAAGAAATTCAAAGAATTTCCTTTCTGGAAGCTGGCCAGACACAGCCTGCATGCACTGAGCCGGGGGGGGGGGGGCAGGTCCCTGTGAGCCCGTGTCTCTGATTCCTGGGGGCGACGAGGGAGGGGAGGGACCCCAGGTGACTGGGCTCGGTGTTTACCAACCACTGCCTTTATCTCCTTCCAGGCAGGGTTCACTCCCCATCTTACAGACGGGGAAGCTGAGGCTCAGAGAGGTCAAGAATGAACAGTGGCGAGTGCCCCGGGAGGGCGGAAGTAGGAGGTGTCACCCCCACAGCTCCCTAGCCCCCTAGCCCCCCAGCCCTCCAGTCCCCCAGCCCCCCAGCCCCTGGGTCTGACCTGGCTGCTGAGCCTGGGCACTACCAGCACTTAGTAGAATGAAGGCCAGGCCTTCCCGGGGCCTTCCTGCCCAGGTTCAAGGTCCACTCCTCCTTGACAAGCCGGCCGCCAGCCTCTCCACATCAGATTTGTCCTGCCCCTGTCAGGGTCCTGCCAGTGGCAGCGGTCCGGGGCTGGCTGAGGCCTGGCCGGCTCTCCTACCTTACAGATCAGGCTCTGTCAGGGTCCGTGCCAGGCCACGCCTCCTCTAGCACCTTCCCAGCCCCCTCCCCTGCAGAGCTGCTACCCCCAGGCTTTCTCACCCTGCCAGGTAAGAGCCAGTGACCCCCGACCCCGCACCTCACCAGCCGAGACCCAGCACCTCCTGAGAGCCGTGGGCCGGGTGCCCTATGGGCCCCTCCCTCAAGGGAGCCCAGCCCCGGGCCAGCAGGCCCCAGCAGGCCCACAGTCACTGATGACTGGATGGATGAGTCTGCATCCACTTCCTCCTCCCACCATTGCAGCCACCTACCTCCTCACCTCCCAGGAGTTTGTGGAATCTTCTCTGACCTCCTGCTGCCCCGTCTCTCCACCCAGGGCCTGGGCCCTGTGAGCCCAGATCCTCCCCAGCCCTCATCCCTCCTGCTTGGAGCACACCGGAGGAGGCCCCTGCTTCCTGCCATCTCTCCCCCAACCCCCACGTCCCCACACACACTTCCTGGCCTCAGCCCTGCCCTCCAGATCCTGGGGTCCCGTGTCCCCTAGCCACAGGCTGAGCCATGCAGACCCTGCCCCTTCTCAGGCTTAGAAAGGGGCAGAGAGGGCCTCCCTGGTGGCGCAGTGGGTTAAGCAACGCACTAGGAAGCAAACCGCAGCCACTGCAGCACGAGTTCAATCCTTGCTGCCGGCCAGGGAGGGGACCCACATGGTGCGGCAGACCTCTCCTGCTGTGCCCGCTGCTC
>JAGFMF010011854.1:1666448-1683201 GCA_019455555.1 Galemys pyrenaicus | reverse complement strand
CTCCCCGCTCTCTGTGGTGAATCCTCTCACCCCCCACACACCTCTGGCCTGTACCCCAGTGCTTGTATGCATAAATAAATAAATCTTTAAAAAAAAAAAGAAGGGGGCAGAGAACTCACCCTGAGGACTCTGAGGACTGGAGAGAGGTTGGGGGGCCCTTTGCACACTGTAAAGGGGGTGAACTTTGGAGTTCTGCCTTAGCGGGTGCTAGTTGCTGGCCAGAATGGGAGTGGAGTGGTGGGGAGCTTTGGGGTACGATTCCACCATGCAGGGCTGGAACCCCCACCTCCCTCTCTCAGAAGAACTGAGCTGTGTGCCTCAGCTAAGTGGGAGGAGGCTATGCTGGAATCTGCAGGCCAGTGCAAGGGCCTGGAGTTCTTTCCTGCCCCCGCTGCATCTCTGCTGGCTGGGCCTGGGGCCAGGCCCTGGGGCAGTAGCCCAGGGCTGCACTGATGAGGAGCACTGTTGTGGAGCGACCCCAAAAGGGCTGGTTCTGAGCCTGAGGTCCCCCCCACCCCAGAACTCCCTGGCCAGGACTAGAAAAGCTTCAGAGAGGGGGCAAATTAAGTCTTGAAAGAAACGTCCATAATTCAATCAGAAAAGTAATCCTGTTAATTCAGGCAAAGAAGCAGTTCACTGAGTTTCTTTCCAAACCCAGGCCTATTCAAAAAGCCAGTCAGTCTGAGTCCTGCTAAATTTAAAGTGAGCCCCCCAATAATCCAGCAAAGGCCCCCTCGAGTTGCATTGTTGACTAATCTGGCCCAGAATGGCCCTGGTCCTGTGACCCATCTTTCCGTGGGCTTATCCGTTTTTAAAATAGTGTCATTCATGCAAACAATGGTCCACTTGGCCAAATAACCAGAAAGTTCAGGATGAAGAATGGCCAGAGCCAGTGAAATGAGAGCCGGCAGCCTGAGGGCAGCTGGGAGTGGTAGGGTGCCGGCTGGGGGGCCCTGGGGCCCAGCCTGCTGGTGCCAGCCTCAAGCTGGAAGCCCTGTCCGCACTCGAAGAGTGAGAAGACTGCGGGAAATTTAGGGCGCATGCCTACCAGGGGACACCCCAGCCCTCCTGCTCCCCCAGCCTGGACCTTGTAGAGAAGGAGCCCCAGAAGCCCATAGAGCCACAGAGATCTCCTTTATAAGACGGACAATTAAACTTTACATTTCATGTGCCTCTGGGATGCAAACTTCACGTGGGCCAAAATTCCAGAGTTTTCCCAGGCTGGCAGCATAAGTAGCCTCCCTCCTGTGCCTTCCCGGCCATGCGGGCGCCCCACTGCCTCTACCTCCGTAACCGCCTGCCTGGACAGGAGACTGCCTGGCCCTTTTCCTGCCCCATTTTTTTTTTTAAGATTTATTTACTTATGCACACAAGAACTGGGGTACAGGCCAGAAGTGCAGGAGGTGAGAGGATTCACCAGAGACAGAGTGGGGAGCAGAACAGGCAGATGGACTGAAACACACAGCAGGGAGGCAGGAGAGGTCTGCTGCGCCATGTGGGTCCCCTCCCTGGCCGGGGATCGAACTCACGCTGCTGTGGCTGCGGACGCTTCACAGTGCGGTGCCTTAACCACCAGGGAAGTCCCTCCTGCTGCCTTTTTACCTAACTAGCCCAGCTCTGTACGCTTTTGTTGACCTCGCTTTTGTTCACTGAACAGTATTTCATCTAGATCTTTTGCCATTTGAACATCAAGTGCTTCCTTGTTCGTTTCTATGACTTCCCATATTCCCTGCGATGGGGCCTAGTCGTAGTGCCTGATTGAAGGACCGGCCTGTTTGTTTCCAGCACCCACACGACTGGGGTCACTCTTTTCTCAGGCCATCTTCCTCCTGGGTGGTTCTACCTGTAAAACCAACGACTGGAGTGGGAATGCAAGGGCAAAGGCCCCCTCCCCCCAACACACATGCAACTTAGGGGCAACACCCATTTATTCGCCCAGGTGGGAAGGTGTCTGTACCCCCCCGAAAACTTGCCATTGCTGAGTTACCACAATTTTGTCTCTTTCCTAAACCAATAGGTGGGAGTAAAATCTCAGTGTAGTTTTTTAAAAACGATTTATTTTTTATTTATGAATACAAGAGCTGGGGTACAGGCCAGCGGTCCCGGGGAAGGGGTGAGAGGATTCACTAGAGACAGAGTGGGGGGGCAGAACAGGCAGATGAACTAAAACACACTGCTGAGGGGAGCAGCGGGAGACAGGAGAGGTCTGCTGCGCCTTGTGGGTCACCCCCCTGGACAGCGGCAGGGATCGAACTTGTGCTGCAGTTTGCTTCATAGTGAGTTGCTTAGCCCATTGCGCCCCCTTAGTCATTTTTAGATTGTATGGTTGGTGTTGTTCTTTTTTAGTTTCTAGGTGTTCTTTGTATGTTGAAGAAGGCATGATTGGGGCCTCCCTGGTGGTGCAAGGGGTTAAGCACTTTACTATGAAGCTTTTCAGCCAGGGCAGCACGAGTTCAATCCCTGGCCAGGGAGGGGACCCACATGGCGCAGCAGACCTCTCCTGCCTCCCTGCTGCTCTCCTCAGCAGTGTGTTTCAGTCCATCTGCCTGTTCTGCTCCCCACTCTGTCTCTGGTGAATCCTCTCACCTCCTGCACTTCTGGCCTGTACCCCAGTTCTTGTATGCATAAATAAATAAATCTTTTTAAAAAAGAAGCATGGTTGGCAAATATTTTTCTTCTCAAACCTTCCGGGAACATGCAGTGCTCCCACATGTTTGTTGCCACGGGCACTTTGTGCCAGGCTTGGTTAGAGGCTCTGTTCACTCAATGGTTCAGCATTGGATCAGATCCATCCCATGAGAATCTTGACCACAGCTGGTGGCCCTTCTCCTCCCTGGGGCAGAGCTGATAACTCCTGGTTATCACTCCTTTCATTCTGTCTAGGCCTCTGAAAGCAGCCTCCAGGCACCAATCATAGTCCACTGAACACTCATCCTCAGGCTCCCAGTCCAGTGCTCCTTGCAGCCTCACTCTGTAATCATGTCTGGTCTGCATGCTCTAAAGCATGAGGTGGGCCAAGTCACACCCTCTGCCTCTTCATCCTTCCCAAGGGCAGGTGTTTGGGGAGCACATCCATGGTGAGGAATGGAGTCTTCAGTAACAGCCCAAGTCATACTTCAGGCCTTATTCATATGGTGGGCTCATTCCTCTGCCTTTAGCCCCATGGCAAACTCCTACACATGCTTGAAGGCCCAGCTCCAGGGACACCGCCTCTGGAAGACCTCCATGACTGCCAGTGCACTTACTGTTCTGATCACCTCATCTGTTGACCTCATCTGTTGTTACCAGGATAAGAACTGTGTTTTCACACTTTTCTGTCTACCAGAATTTCCTGAATGAGTCACTCATCAAAGACTGGCCCCTTCACCATTTGGACCTTAGTCTCCTTCCTCACTTGCAAAGGATGATAAGATAAAACCACCATAGCTTGTCCTGAGGATTAAATGAGTCACTTTGTGTAAATAGAGCAAGGGCCCAGCATGTTGCACTGATTGATTAGCACTAATCCTGTGACCTTGAGCGTGTCACCTCTCTTAGCCTCAGTTTCCCTACCTATAAAATGGGGGGGGGTAGGTTCCTCCCTGATGGTGCAAGGGGTTAAGTCACAGCACTATAAAGCTATCTGCAGCCACTGCAGCACGAGTTCAATCCCCGGCCAGGGAGGGGACCCACAGGGCGCAGCAGACCTCTCCTGTCTTCCTGCTGCTCCCCTCACCAGTGTATTTCAGGGATCCACCTCTTCTGCTCCCCACTCTGTGTCTGGTGACTCCTCTCGCTCCCTCTCCTGCACCGCTGGCCTGTACCCCACGTCTTGTATACATAAATAAATAAATCTTTTTAAAAAATGGGGGGTAAAATTGTTAGTGGGAAAGGTCGTCCTGAAGGGATTACACAAATAGGGTACAGACTCCAACCCCCCATAAGGCCATCACCACAGAGTGGATCTCTGGGACCTGAGGGTGGAGTTGAGCAGCCAGGCTATAAAACCACATGTGGGCCCCGGGGGCTCTTAGTTTGGAGCCAGCTCTCAGCCAGCCTGCCAGTGGGTTCCAGCTCAGAAACTGGTGAGACATTTACAGATTAGTCTCCCTCTCTCTTCTCCTTGTGTCATTACTACTTCATTTCCCCTTCTTTTGTAAATAAAACCCTTTATTAACCTTTGTCGCTTGTGCCTGCGGTTGGGGCTTATTATAAGTGCCTTCCCAGCGTGCGGGTGAGGACCTCATCAGGCAAACCCATTTTATATCAGGGTGGCCCTGTAACAAGAGGAGTCACCAGAGACAGAGTGGGGAGCAGAACAGGCAGATAGGCTGAAATCCACTGCTGAGGGGAGCAGCTGGCGATACAGGAGAGGTCTGCTGGGCCATGTGGGTCCCCTCCCTGGCCAGGGATCGAACTCACGCTGCTGTGCTGTGGATGCTTCACAGTGTGGCTACTTCACAGTGTGGCGGGCCCTGCTTTCACACACTCTTACCTCCACTTTTATTCTCTCAACATGATCCTCCTACTAGCACAAACTGCCTGTAAACATAACTTTTATTGGTTGCGTAACACACACCTGCCCCACCCCCACTCCCATGCTGGGCTCTGGGACCGGTTTCCGGTTGGTTGGCACCACTCAGGAGCACGTTCTGGAAGGTATCTTTGGGTGCAGGAACCTCATGCCTTTGAAAAGAAGCGCTCCCCAGGACTTCTGCCACCACCAAGGGACCTCTCAACGAAGTCTGCAAACGTAAACAACCTCGAACAAGACAAAAAAGATGCAAACAGACGTCTTTCCCGCAGCCAAGAGCTGGCCTCGCACCTCTTAGCCCAGGGCCCCGCCTTCCCCCGCCAGAAGAGCTGGAGCTAGTGATGGGGACCAGGGAAGAAAGGGCTCATCCCTAGTCACAGCGGGGTTCCGAGAGAAGTAGGGGGGGTCTGGGGGGTTGTACTCTGATCCCCTGGGGGAATCAGAGGCTCCGCAGTCACTCCGGAAGGCAAGCCCTACCCCCAGGGGATCGGCACCTGGAATCTGTGAGTAAACAGGGCTGGAGGTGGGGTAAGTGATCCCAGATCTTTCTCGACTTCTCAAAGGGACCCTGGGAGAGGAGAACCTCACCTTCCGTCCGCCACCCGCAAAGGCCACGTTTGGAGGTTCCCAGGACATGAACGACTGAAGCCTGGGGGGACCCCCAGTGGGATGTGCGAGGAGGGGGAACAGTCCCGACACCCCTCCCCCCGCCCCGAAAGCTAGAGACCCGCGAACCCCCAAAACTGCAATCCGGGCGGGGCCGGGAAGCAGGGGCGGGACCGGGAGGGTGACGTCACGGCCCCGCCCCTGCGGCTCCCTCTCCCCAGGCGCGCGGTGCCCTCACGAGGGAGTCCTCACCTGGACGCACAGGTGTGCGCATCTCGCTTCTCGGAGGCTGACCCGCCAGCGTCAGGTGAGCGTCAGGGGGAGCTGCGGCTGCGGGCTGGGGGCTGTTTCTTTTGTGGTGAGGAGAGGCTGGTGGAAGAGGAGCTGGCTGTGTGTCTTTGGAGGTACTCGTTGCTCCCCCAAATAGTATCGTTGCTCCCCCAGATTGTATCCTGCCCCTTAGTTAGAGTCACGATGTCCTGAAAACGTAGACTTTGCGGGGGTGGCGGGGGAATTCGAAGGGAAGGAAGCTGAAGCGGGAAGAGCAGGTTTTAGATGTTTCAACCACAAATTTCTTCTTCTTCCATGTTATATCCTCTTCGTTGTAAAAGTGGCATGGCACTGTCGGGCTCTTTGGCAACTGGAGAAAAGTAGGAAAGAAATCGCTAGCACTCACACACCACCACTGTGGATGTGTCTTGGCGTTTCTTTTCAATCTTTTTTCGATGCACATTTTAATATAACTTTATCACACCACATTTACAATTTTTGTACCTTTCCCCTCTTAGCATTGTCTCATAAGCATTTTCTTGTGTTGTTATTAGTCATTTGTGCGTGTGTAATTGTTATTTTTAATGACTGCTAATGTTACATTTGAGGGATGGGCCATAGCTGCGAACCTTTCTGAGCACTTGGGGGAAGGATCTCAGACAGGAGGCTCCACGGAAAATAGCTAGGGCTCTGGGTCAGCCCCTCCAAGACCCCCGCCTCCAGCAGTGGCACCTGGGAAAGGAGTTTTGCTTCCCTAAGCCTGTTTCCACATCTGGGAAACGGCTACATAAATCCCAGGATGCTTTGGTGAATGAGTGAGCTGATTTATGTAGAAAGTAGCCTCTCCCCAACCCACGGTTCTGGAACGAAAAGGGTCCACATGTTTGTGAGTTTGAAGGAGGGATTTGGACCAGGTGATGCTGCTGAGGGAGCAGAGTAGAAGTGTATATAGAGAGGGTGAGCTCTGGGGAGGACCCCCAAAATGGAAATGTCTTGGGGTCTGGGGCTGGTGGGCAGGAAGCTGTGGGGACGGTCCATGTTCATTCTGTGTGGGCAGACAGAGTCCCCGAGGTAGGAATCGACTACTCAACTAGTTGAGCTAATGGGTTCAATTCTCTGGCATGAGCTTCTAGAAGTTTCCGATGGAGAGGCAGGGAAGACGTGTGTATGTGTGTGTGTGTGTGTGGAGAGCAGCGCTGGAACCTAGTAGTCAACCCCTGGTACAGATAAGAAGCTGAGGTTCAGAGGACCAGGGTGCAGAGTCCACACAGAAGTGGTAACAGAGGGGTGCAGAGAGGTGGGTGAGTTTCCGGGCACCCCAGGGCCTGGTCTCTACATCAGAGACTACTCCATGTGGGGGAAGGAGGAGGTCAGGTCTGAGTCACCGGCTGCATTTGTACCAGGCTGCAGTGTGCTTGGGGAAAACAAGCCTCTCTCTGCTCGGGGAGCCTGCCTCCTCATCTGAGAGATGGGGTAATAGCTCCCACCTACCTGCTTAGAGCCACTGCCCACCTGTCCACTGACAGGTAACCAGGGCGTCCATCCACTTAGGGGCTCCTGCACTCTCTGGCTATACTCCCTGCCCTGACTCCCCTCATCTTTTTTTTTTTTTAAGATTTATTTACTTATGCATACAAGAACTGGGGTACAGGCCAGAGTTGCGGGAGTTGAGAGGATTCACCAGACAGAGTGGGGAGCAGAACAGGCAGACTGACCGAAACACACTGCTAAGGGCAGCAGTGGGCGAGGCAGGAGAGGTCTGCTGCACCATGTGGGCCCCCTCCCTGGCCGGCAGCAGGGATTGAACTCGTGCTGCAGTGGCTGCGGTCTGCTTCATAGTGTGATGCTTAACCCACTGCGCCACCAGGGAGGCCCCTCCATCATCTTCTTGACCCCCTGCTTATCTTCAGAGGGGCATGTGGGACCTGTCAGCTGAACCAGAGTGTGCTGTGGCCTTACCTCAGTGGGATGGGAAAGCCCGCCCACAGCTGTTTCTGGACCCCAGGAGGTTCTGTTACGTTTGTCTAATTTGGCTTTCGGCCCACTCCTGCTGGACAAGCAGGGGCCCTGTGCCCTGGTGGGAGTGCCTAAATGTTAGAGAAATCTGTGAGAGAGCCCACAGCCCCCTGCGTGGCCACCACCTGCCACGGCCACTGGGTAGGTGGAGTGTCTGAAGTCCTGAATCAGAGTTGGGGGTGTCTGCCCATTCCCAGAGAATGAGAGGTGGGGCCCTGCAGAGTCTTGCTTTTCAGTCTTTCAGGGTGACCAGCAGCCCCAGGGCCCCAAATCAAGTCGCCCCGTTGAGCCTAGGAACATGGCGTCCGTTTGTCTGCCCGGTAGCTAAGACTAACCCAGGGCCTCTGGACCAGCCTCCTCTTCTAAGCTCTTCATGGCAACATGGTGAAATGGGGCCCATTTTACCCCTGTGGCACCGACGGTGAGACTCAGGCCCAGAGAGGTTGTCCGAGTAGAGCGGGTTGCCAGCCCCAGGCAGGCTCACCCCAAACTCATCCCCTCCCACCTCCCTGCCCTGAGCCACCCCTCAGCCTGAGGTGGTGTCTGATTGGGCACATTCCTGTGTGTCATCCTCTGCGTGGGCTGGCCCGTGAGGGCTTCTGGGAGAAACCCATGTGTCCTGACCTCTGTCTGCAGCTAGTCATGCTGCTATCTGATGATCCGCGCTGGGGCCTGGGTCTCCTGAAGCAGACGTGCCCCCCCCCAGGGCCAAGCCCCCCTCCGCCACGCCAGGCCTGCCCTGCTCCTGTAGCTGAACTGGCACTGACCGTACCAGCCGTCTACATGTCACTCTGGCTGCGGGCTTTGTGTACATCACCTCCTGCCCCACCTGGCGCCATTCCCGTGTCTTTCTTTTTTTTTTAAAGATTTATTTATTTATGCACACAAGCACTGGGGCACCAGCCAGAAGTGCAGTGGTGAGAGGAGTCACCAGAGACAGAGTGGGGAGCAGAACAGGCAGATGAACCAAAACACACTGCTGAGGGGAGCAGCAGACAAGGCAGGAGAGGTTTGCTGCGCCATGTGGGTCCCCTCCCTGGCCGGGGATCGAACTCATGCTGCAGTGGCTACGGAAGCCCCATAGTGCGGCACTCAACCCCTTGCACCACCAGGGAGGCCCCCGCTCCCATTTCTGAGACAAGGAAGCTGAGGCTTGCCGGTCTGCATAGCTTGAAAGTACCTGGTGAAGGATTTGAATTCAGCCACAGAGGCAGGGGCTCCTCCCTCCTGGCCCCTCAAGTGAAAGCCCACTGCGGGGGTCCTCAAGTGCTGATGCCAACGAGGGTCTCATCCCCTATGTGTAAGAATACTTATGAGCGTCTTTTGTGTTCGAATGTATGTGTGTTTGTTATATCTTAGGTAGACACACATTCTTCTTTGTTAATGTGGGCATGACAAACACATGAAAATGGAATGTCTAGAAGGCTGAGATTAAAAACAAAATAAGAACGCAAATGCTGATGTTTTTCCTCCCACACCCGTGGGTCACTTGGGGATTGGCCCAGAGTACAGGTGTCTGTTTTGGAGACGGCCACCTTAGTGGGCACCAGAAGGCCCTGGATGCTTCTAGAGGGAGCCCGCTGCTGCCATCCTGAAGGACCAGGGGATCATTTCACAGGGGCCTCGGATACATGGGCAGGCCTGGTTGGCATGCACTGGGGAGCCAAAGCCTGTTGGGGTGCTGTCCCTAAGGCAGGTACGGCTGCAGGGCGGGCCTAAATTGGAGCCCCTCAGAGCCTTCTGGACGTTAGGCCCAATTCCCATGCACTTTCTGTGCCTCGGTGTCCATTTGTCAGCTGGGCGATCCCAGGGCCAGAACGCAGTGGAACTAGTGTGGACGGGCAGCCGGCGCTGCTCCCACACGGCGTGGCCCAGCAAGAGCTGCTTTGCTGCTTTTCTCGCCCTTCAGCCTACGAAGCTCGCTCGAAGCTCAACTGTGTTCTGAGCTAAATCAGTGGATGAACCCTGTATTCAGCAGCTCGGGGTTGCAGTCCCTGCTCCCTCCGCTTCTTCGAGGTCCTGGGCCTCCCCGGTGGTGCAAGGAGTTGAGCGCTGCACTGTGAAGCATCCATAGCCACAGCAGCACGAGTTCGATCCCCGGCCAGGGAGGGACGCACAGGGTGCAGCAGACCTCTCCTGCCTCCCGCTGCTGCCCTCAACGGTGTGTATTGGTTGATCTGCCTGTTCTGCTCCCCGCTCTGTCTCTGGTGACTCCTCTCACTCCCCATCCCACACCTCTGACCTGTACCCCCACTTTTAAAAAAATAAAAAAGGAAGAGGGGTCCTGGGGGTCTTTTGACTGGCCTCCCTCAGTGGGTTCCCCACCCCCAGGTGTGGTTCTTACCACAGAGCGTTTTGTCTAGCTGTGCCCCCCTTGCTCTCCCACCTCCTGGCTCCTCAAGACCCATTCTAGTTCCCCTCCCCAGTGGCAACTCCCCATGTTCTCTGTCCAAGGGAGTCGGGAGGCAGTCTGGCTAAAAGGGGGGCTCAGGAGCTTCACAAAGAAGACGCCTATCCTACATCACAGGACCCCAGGGCAGAGGTCGAGCGGGTTAGGGCCGCCACCCACCCCAGCTGCCTGGGTCTGTCCTGGGTACTCACTGTCTAGCACCTTCTCTGCGATATTATTAGTCCTTTTTTTTTTTTTTTTTAAAGATTTGTTTACTTACACATACAAGAGCTGGGGTGTAGGCCAGAGGTGTGCAGAGGTGAAAGGATTCACCAGAGACAGAGTGGGGAGCGGGGAAGCAGGAGAGGTCTGCTGCGCCCTGTGGGTCCCCTCCCTGGCCGGGGATTGAACTTGTGCTGCAGTGGCTGCGGAGGCTTCGTAGTGCTCCGACCCAACGCCTTGCGCCTCCAGGGAGGCCCTGTGAGTCTATTTTTCTCTCCTTGTCTGTGCAGCCTCAGAGGGGCATCGGCACCTCCCGGAGAGCAGGGTCCAGTGCCAGTCTCTTGGGCCTGCAGGGCTTGGCACCAGGAAATGCTTGTGGGCAGGCATGTGACGGGAGGAGCTGATGGATGGCGGCAGCTATGCAGAGGTGAGAGGGAAGTGCTGGGGATTGGGGCCATCAATGCCTTGGCCATCCTCGTCATTCCCATGGCCTGTGTAATGAGTGGTTGCATCCTGGGAACGGGATGCCTGGCATTCCCCAGGGACCGAAGGCAAGGCGCAAGTTCTGGAGAGAGTTGGCAGCAGTGCCCACAAGGGGGGGTGGTGTGAAGCAGAGGGCCAGGTGAACCCCGGCAGCCAGGGAAGAGGCCCTGTTGACAGATGCTGGGGGTGGGGGCTGGGCTGCCAGAGACAGGCTGATGTGGCCCTTGGTCCACTGGGGTACTTGGGGAGCTTCCAGTGCCAGTGGGACACATGACGGATATCACGTGACTCCCCTGGTGACTCATCCCCGCAAGGAAGACTGACACAGGGGGTCCTAAGAGGGTTTGCCCAGTGGAGGGGAGAGCTGAGAAGGCCCTGTGAGATGACCTGGAAGGAGTAGGGAGGAGCTGGCGGGAGGCCTGTCCCCCAGAAGCCGTCTGGGCCAGGGATGGAAAGCTCCAGGCCCTGCCTCCACCCTAGACCACACACGTGCGGCACGGCTGGCTCATCGCACAAGTATTTGGGGGGCACTCATTACCAGCTGGCGCCCACAGGAGGGTTTCTTTCTTTTGGAGCTTATTCAAGACCATTAAAAAATAAACAAGGTAATGTTTTCCACCAGTATTAAGTGCCATAAAGAGACTACAGCAGGCAAGCGGTGGTGAGAGTTGGGGGAATGGAGCCACTTAGCAATGTGTGGGGAAGGGAGGCTCGGTGGCTGGCCTGGAGCATCCCGGGAGATTATTCTAGGCACGTGCCAAGGCCCTGGGCGTGAGGAAAGGAAAGACCAGTGAGGCCGGTGAGGTTGAAGAGGCCTGGGGGCCGGTGAGAGCCAGATCATAGCAGGGTGGGGAAGAACAGGGCCGCTGCTCAGGGCAGAGGAAGCCTGGCGTTCTCTGTCACAGAGGGACGGCCCCACCAGTCAGCTGGAGGTGTCTGGGTTCAGAATCCAGTCGTGGGCAGAGCGGACGGGAAGTACACACGTTTGGGGTGGGGGTGGCAGTGGGCAAGAACCCTTTCCACCAAGCCCAGGTACAGGTGACCTCAAACCTCACAGTCCCCCAGGTGTGGAAAGTTCAGGCCACTCCCTGTGCCCTTCGTCTACAAGTGGGGAGACTGCTGTAAGCGCCTCAGAGGTTTCTGCCAGCCCTGCAGAGAGGGGCTGTGAATTCGCCAAGTTCCCACTAAAATGCAGGGCCCGAGCTGGCACCCACACCGGAGCTCCAGGCCCGGGCCTAGCCTCCTGCTCCCCGCCCTGCTGCACGGAAGATGGAGGAGGGGGTGGAACCTCCACCAGGGAAAGGCCTGACGAGGCATGGTGATGTGGCGAGGTCACCGGGGAGAAGCGTCCAGAAGCAGGGAAGTCACAGAGGCGCTGACCAGACAGGGCAGTGTCCCAGCCGGCAGAGGAGCGGCTCCCCTGAGGGAGGGTCCGCGGTGGAGCCCAGGCCTTGGTGGGGGGGCGAGAGTGTCCAGGGCAGCGTCTTCAGGCCTGTGGGGGAGATCTTGGAATGGAGCCCCATGTGGGGGTCCCTGATCCTCAGGTCTTGGGAGACACATGAGTAGCAGCAGAGCAGAGACGGCATCTGGGGACCCCCTCCCTGCAGGGTCCTCCTGGAGCAGCGATGGGGGGGGGCGTGGTGGGGGACTGTGACGGCAAGTGGGAAAGGCTGGGTGCACCGGGACCCCTGGATTTGCCTCCCTGCAACCTACTCCACCTTAGGGAGCTGCTGGTGGTCCTGCCAGGGACAGGCACAGAAAGGAAAGAATCAGGAGACAGCTTGGGTGCTGGAAGGGGCTTGGCTCTTTGGGGCTTTTTTTTTTTTAAAAAAAGATTTTATTTATTTATGCAGACAAGAGCTGGGGTACAGGCCAGAGGTGGGGGTGAGAGGAGTCATCAGAGACAGAGCGGGGAGCAGAACAGGCAGATCGACTGAAACACACTGCTGAGGGGAGCAGCAAGGAGACAGGAGAGGTCTGCTGCACCCTGCGGTTCCCCTCCCTGGCCGGGGATCGAACTCGCAGCTGCAGTGGCTGCGGATGCTTCACAGTGCAGCGCTCAGCTCCTTGCACCACCAGGGAGGCCCAAGAACTGACATCTTTCTCCCTCCACTGATTCTACCTGCAGTATCATCCTCTTGGGCTGCCAGTTCCAGGGTTAAACTTGAGGTTCCCAGCCCAGTGCCCTGGCATGCCAAGGCCGAGGTATAAAATGCCAGATTGGAAGGGGCCGCTTGTAAGCAAGGCAGCTAAAACCCAGGGTGAAGCATCAGCTACACAGCAGTGCAAGTTCGATCCCCAGCCAGGGAGGGGACCCACAGGGCGCAGCAGAGCTCTCCTGCCTCACCCGCTGCTCCCCTCAGCAGTGTGTTTCAGTGGATCTGCCTGTTCTGCTCCCCACTGTCTCTGGTGAATCCTCTCACCTCCCGTGACTCTGGCCTGCACCCCAGCTCTTGTTTGCATAAATAAATCTTTTTTAAAAAAAGGCCACTTTGCATCTTTTGAGTGGGTGGGTTTGTAGGGAGGGTAACTGGCGTGGCCACACCTGCAGGCTTTGAAGCGGGGGCTTTAGTTTCCTGGAGGAATCCTTGAGCATCTTGCTAGTCAGCCCCAGAAGTGCAAACTTGCTAAGTTCTCTTTCCCTTTGGCACTGGCTCCATTCCTCCGTTGGGTTGGGGTCCTAGTTCAGTTGAACTGTGGAGCTCTTTAGCAGAGCCCAGGTCTTCTGGGGGAGCAGGAGGGCGGAGAACATAGCTAATTAGGGACAGGTTGTGGGGAGCACTCTTCCAAGGCGGTGGGTGGGAACGGGAGGGCGAGGGAGACCTGGAGGCCTTGGGGGGCAGGAGTGGGTCTTGAATAGGCTGGTGGTTATGAATTCTGGATGGGGAGCAGGGCAAGGGGGGAATGAGGAGAGGGAGCCTGGTGGTCAGTGAATAACCCCTCTTAGGAATCTCAGATTCCCTTTCTAAACGAGGGAAAGATGAGAGTAGAGTTTAATCTGTTGTTCGAGAGGAATAAATGCCATAGCTGCTTCTCCTGGTACCAGACCTTAGTAGGTCCGGAGAAGTTCTAGTCCCTTCCTGGAGAGGGAGCCCATCGTTGGGAAGCAGGGCCCAGATGAGGAGGTTGGAGTGGGAAGGAGGGAGGACACATCTCATCCCTGCCGGGGAGAACCAGGCTCCCTCTCCTGTAGGGGAAGGTGCCACAGTGGCCACAGGGAGGGCTGGCACCCCTGGCACTGGAAGCAGATCGGGGTTCAGGTTGGTGAGACTGGGATGATAACCCATGGTGAAGGAAGGGGCATTGGTCTTGAGAGTATAATAGGGGGGTCCCCAGGAAAAGGGGAGGTTTCAGGTCCTCTGCCCCACCCAAAGGAGGGTGGAGCTGAGCAGGGAGGAGAAGCTGGAGAGGAGACTGGAGGAGGAAGGAAGCAGGAGGGAGAGCAGCAAGGAGACCTGGAGGAGGCACGTGGAGCAGAGACATGTGAAGAAGCTGCGCTTGCTTCTTGGTCCTGGACTGGCTGGAACAGACGCGGGTGAGAGACCCGTGGGGAGGTGAACAATGGCAGCTGTCATCTTGGTTTTGATCTTGCTCTTTTTCTCCCAGACTTGTCTGACCCTTTCTGACCCTTTTCTATGAGTCTCCACCAAAAGGTGCTTTAGACTTGGGCAGGCTTTCAGGCCTTGCTTTGAGCCAATCTTGTTTGGCTGGACTTTTACCCACAAGAGGATGCGTAACTTCGAGTGCTTGATTTGGAAAGTATTTTCCATCTTTTTTGTATTTCTCACTAATTGTATTAAAGTTCCTTGCCATTAACCATCTTTTATGTTTTGTCTTGATGCAGTGGGTGGCAGAACCTATTAGAGTGGGCAGGTTTGGGGGTTCTGGGGTGACCCCTCCCTGCCCTGTAACAGAGGGAAGTGATCGGCCTGTAGGACTGAATCTGAGGGGGGCAAGGCCTGTTCTCACCTGCCCGCTCTTGGAAATGGGCTCATGTTAGACTCAGCTCCCTGGGGCCAGGGGGAGGACAGCGCCATCTTGCTGTGCTGTGTGGTCGGAGGGGCAACTACCTGTTTGGGCAGGTGTGACTCAGGGCTCAGGCTTGAGGGAAGATGCAGCGATTATGGAAGTGCCTGCTTCCGGGAGTGGCCCTGCTCCGAGTTGTGTGTCCACATTCGCCCCTGTGCGTGTGAAGGCGGGTGTGTCACCATCGGGAGCTTTGCGTGGCGCAGTGTAAATATCATAATTTTAATGACTCTCCCCTGGACCCTTTCATCAGCAGCTCTGGAAGCAGGTAGGAAGCCTTCCTTCCCCATGACCTGGGCAGGGAGGGCCTTCCCCATCGGCAGGTCTGGAATCCCACGTCCAGAGCTGGAGCTGGTTAAACCCAGACCCAAGTGTTGGTTCTGTGGGTGGGACACCCTTCATTCCGTGGGTGAGAACAAGGGTTTGAGGGTCTGTCTGTGCCCTCCCAGCTTAAGCAGCTGGAAAAGGGAGGAAGAAGCCCCTTACGGGTCTCTGCTGAGCCCTGGCCACCACCTGGGTCTTTTGTCAATTGCTGCCCTGTGACTGTTCACCCCAGAATCCCCCGGCCTGTTTTCTGCAGCTTTCACAGCCCCCTGGAGGGCGCCCCCAGTCTCTAAACGTTCTGCTTTAGCAGTAAAGGGCAGATCCGCGGTCATCAGTGGGTTCCGCTGCTTTGGATTGAGAGGAAAGAGGAACCCCCCACCCCACCCCACCCCGGAAAGGACGCTGGCGTCTCAAAAACCCCAGTTTAGGGGACGCCGGCGCACACCCCCATCCGGTTCGTCTCCACCTGTGCCCCAGGCTGGTTCAGGGTGTCAGTGTCTGTGTGTGTCCCGCGGCCCCACACGTAAGATCGCGTTCCTGCGAGGCGCTTCTCTGCGAAACCGGGGGACCTGGTTCCCGGGCAACGGCGGCCCCCAGCGTCCCCGGAGCGGAGGGCGCGGGCCCTTTAAATCCTCCGGGGCGGCGGCGGCGGGCCGGGGATGACATCAGCGGGCGGGCCCGGGGCTCAATGGGAGCCGGCGGGCGCGCGCCTGGCGGGAGCGCGCGAGCCGGCGGCGGGGGCGGGCGGGCAGGAGGGCCCGGAGCAGGGAGGCGGCGGCGGCGGCGGCGCTAGAGCCCAGAGCCAGAGCCCGGCCGGGGCCCAGCGCAGCGGAGCGCGGCGGCGGCGGCGGCTGGGCCGGGAGAGGCTGGCGCGCCGGGCGGCTCCGCGAATCCTCCGGCATCCGCCCCGGCGGGCCGCCCCCGCCCGCGCCAGCCCCCGGAGCAGCGGCCCGGCACCGGCGCCTTCCCGGCGGGGTAAATATTGGGGGGCCGTGGGCCCGCGGAGGGGCGCAAACCTGGGGGGAAACCGGGCTCCCTCCGCCTCTTTGTTTTTGCTCGAGAGGGAGGGGAAGGAGGGAGGGCAGGGCGGACACCCGCGCGTTCGCACTCGGGGTATGGGGTATGGGGGGGCAGTCCGGGCGCCGCCCGCTCGGCCCGGCGAGGACAAAGGCGCGGCTGGGGCGAGGAGGAGGAGGAGGAGGGTGACTGTTATTTTGAGGCTTCCCGGCGGAGGCCCCCTCGAGCGGCCCGCCTCCCCCACCCCAGCTGGACCCTCAAGGCCCGGCCGGCCGCGGCGGCCGCGCGGGGCCAAGAGTGGCTGGGGGAGGGGGGCCGGGACCGGAGCGCCGGGGACACCCGATACTGTTGATTCGGGCTCTCGGCCGAACCCCGGGCTGGTGTGTGTTTCACGGGCAATCAGCAGCGCCCCCCCTCTTGAGCTGGGGTGCTCCCGCCCTGGGGGTCAGCGCAGCTGCTCCCGCATGTTGAATGGGGGCGCATTGGGGGCCGAGGTGATGGGCTGTGTGGTCACCCCGCCGCTGGCTCTGTTTTCCTTTGTGGAGAGAAAGGGGTGGGGGTTATTTATCGGATGCGCCTCCTCCCTGCGCGCCAGCCCTTCTGAGTCTCGGGAACAGAAACTCTGCCTCTGGCGATCGCGGAGGGTCCCCGGGCGCCCCTTCATAGCCAGGCTCAGGGCGGGGGGGGGGAGCCCCCTCCCCAACTTTCCGCTTAGTTTTCTACCGGCACAACCTCTGTTTGGGGCTGGGGGAAGGCGGTCCTGGGCTCCCTTGCGGGGTCACCCTTGCCCCGTTGTCCAGGATGCGCCTCCAGTTTTTCTGTTCACGTTCAGTTCACTGGCGGGGGGCGGGGGGCGGGGGTGAGGAAACTGCGGGTGCTGCGCCTGC
>JAGFMF010011854.1:1577445-1666318 GCA_019455555.1 Galemys pyrenaicus | reverse complement strand
CCCCCCCCCCCCCCCCGGCCCCGGGGAGAAGCAGCAGAGAGCGGAGAGCCTTTGCCGGCTCGCTCCTGGCGCTGCTGGGGAGACTGGGCTGGGACACCCCAGACGCTCCCCGGGGCTTGGCCCCCCGGGGAGGAAGAGGCAGCGTCTGGGCTCCCGCCTCTCTGGGCCGCTGGGGAGGGGCGGGGGTCATGTGCGGGGTATTTATGTAAGCCCCAGACGGAGGGCATGGTATTTATATAACCGGCGTGGGTATTTATGTAATATAGGATGCGGTGTATTTATGTTCCTTTGCTAACCTGCGGCTTTCCCGGCTGCCATGTGTGGTCTCTGAATCGGCGTTGGCGGAAAACAGGCAGGGGGGGTGTGTTTGTGTGTGTACACACCCGCCCACCCCACCCCTTCGGGCTCCGTGTGTGCCTGCCTTTCTTCTCCCGCGAGCAAGCTCGTGAGCGCACTGGCTCGGGAAGCGGGGAAGCGGGTCGTCTGCGGGAGGGGTGCGGCTGTGGGTTTCCTGCAGATGTGGACGCTGTCCTGCTGGCAGCTGGGCTCGGCCAGCGTGTGGGCAGAGGCCCTTGGTTGAGAGCCGAGTGGCTGGCACGGGTGGAGACCGCTCTAAGGCATCAGGGGCAGCTCCTGGGAGCCAGGTGCTGGGCAGATGTGTCCTGTGGGCAGAGCTGTGGGTTCGAGGCGAGAGAGCCCCCAGCCTGGGGTCTGTGGGGTGAGTCTCCCCGTCACCCCACAGGTCTGGTCTGGGGCTAGCACTTGGCAGTGGGAAGGGGCAGAGCCCCATTGCCGGCACAGCTGCAGGCCCATCTTCTGTTGCCTCCCAGCCTGGTGTGAAGTCATCCTGCTTGGGGGGGGGGGGGGCTGCCAGGTGGGGCCTCAGGCACTGTTGGGCCCAGGTGAGGCTCTGCTGCTGGCTGCTGCCGGGGGCTGGGGCAGGTGGTGTGAGTTCAGGCCCGAAGTCCTTGTCTGCAAGTGCAGGCCCCTCTTGTAACCCCCCAAGATCTAGGGGTCCCCATCCCTCTCCCTGTTTCACAGTCCACTTCCCCAGACCCAGAGCGGCAGAGACTGCCTCCTACCCTTTGGGTTTTCTCCTCTCCTGGCCAGGCCCGTGGCCCAGGCCAGAGCAGGGGTGGCCACTGACTTGTCATCCAGAGGGCGGCAGGAGGGAGGGAGCTGCTCTCCCCAGGTCTCCCCCACCCCAGACGGCAGACGGACCTGACTCTGGGCTCTGGTGCTGGCAGCTCCTGGGGCCTCACAGGAGACCTTTGTTCTAGTCTTGAAGGGCGCCCGCCCCAGTGGACCGTCCAGAGAATAGGTGCAGGAGCCCTGTGTGAGGGCCTGGGGTCCGGTAAGGGGCAGAAGGAGGCGCGGGCAGGTGGGTGGTGGAGGCAGCTCCTCAGGAGGGCTCCTGTCAGGCAGACTGCAGGCTGGGAGGTGTGGCCTCTGTTCTCATGAGAGGAGCCTGGGGTAGCCACCGAGGGGGCGCCGGGGTCGCTGTCATTTCTTATGCCTAACAGGGCTGAGGAGCTCCTTGGGGCTCTCTGTTCAACTTGTCACCAGTCATCCCCCCTGGAAATGGAACTTACTAGAGTTGCCATGGACAGTCGGTAACCCCCCAGGGGCTATGCCGCCCGCTTGTCCTGGGTTTTCCTTTTGGGGTCTGGGCCATTTGGGATGGGCCTGCCCCAGGGGAGACTGCTGTGGAGGGGTCCCAAGCACGCGGCTCCAGGAGATGCCTGCTTGGCTGTGTCCTCCCAGACCCCTCCACCAGGTCCACCTGTCTCTAGCTGTGCGGAAACTTGTTCTAAGACGGCCTCAGTTACTCCCCAGGGGTGGAGGCTGTTGGCTACCTGCCCTGCTACCTGGCACCTGCTTGCCCTCGGGCAAAAGGAGGCCAGGTCTCTTCCTGGACCGGAGGAGACTGTTGGTCTCCAGGAGCCTCGTGGCCCAGTCTGCCTTTGGGCTTTGTCCTGACCAGCTCCTGCTTCTCTGACCCGTGTTTCTTCTCTGCAGCGAGAGTAAACCATGGAGCTCCGTGTGGGGAACAAGTACCGCCTGGGACGGAAGATCGGGAGTGGCTCCTTCGGAGATATCTACCTGGGTAAGTGTCCTGCTTCCAGCCCTGATTCTGGGCCCCCGCGACGGCCTGGGGCATGAGGAGGAGAAGAGACCCCAGTATTTCAGGCTCGGAACTTGGCTCGGAGCTCAGGTGACTTGTGTTGGTCTTTTTGTCCCCAGGGCCTTTCCAGGTGAGGCAGGAAGCAGCAGGCTGGGAGTGAGCCGAAGGAGGGGCGGGATGGGGTTCCCACCGACTCCCGGCTGCGCAGAGGAGGGTATTTTTAGCTCTAATCTCCAGCTGCGGAGGCCCTGGGTCTCGAGCTGCACGTGGGAAAGGCCTAGCGGCCCTCTCTCGGGCCTCCTGGGAGAAGGATGCTGGAGCCAGAGGCCTGGGCTGCTGCTTAGTCCCAGCTAGCACCCTCCCTGTGGCCCAGCCTCTTGGCACTCCGCCCAGGCAGGCTTCAGATGACGCAGGCTCCCCTAACCTCGGGGTGGCCAGGTGGGGGGTGGGGGGTCCTGTGCTCTTAGGCTCTCTCTTGGTCTCCGGATGTGCTTCCTGTTGAAAGTTGAGTTTGCTGTGATGTCGTTTTCAACAAGTCGCTGACTTCTCAGCCCTGTCCTCGGTCCTGGAGAAACGAGGCTTCTGCCTTCTGCTTTCTCGGTTGCTGAAGGGCATGGCCCTCCCTTGGCACTGGCGGGTGATGCTAAGGGTTGTGGTGCGAGCGAGAGGGCCGGTCCCACGCTCACCCTATCCCGGGTCCGGCATCCTTAGAGGCGTCTGTTCTTCCCTCTGTGGGGAAGGAGAAGAAGCCACTCTGTCCTGGCAGAGGAGACTCAGTCGGTGTGCTGTGCTTAGGAACTGGGGGTCCCTGCCCTCCGGGGGTGCGTTCTCTGCCCATCCGAGGGGACAGGGAGTGGCACCGCAGCTCTGAGCAGGATTGGGGGCCAGGCAGGGCTGCTGGAATGCGCTTCTCTGTCCTCCAGCCTGTAGCCCTGCTTCACACGACAAGCAACTGGGATGTGGCCGCCCAAGGCTTCTCTAGAGGAGGAGAAAAGGGGCCTTTGTCCCCCCCGCGTGAGGACAGCAGCTCACGGGAGACAGCAGGCAGACTGAGTTCCAGACCTGACCGCGTCTGCTGCACTGTCAGGTGGTTCCCTGTGCCTGGCAGGGCAGGGGCTGTGACGAGGCACGGGGGAAGTGGCACGAGGGAAGGCCGTGTGTAAGCTGCAGAGCGCCAGCTAGGTGGGCAGCTCTTTGGCAGGTGCTGGGGAGGGTCTCCTCCCTCTGTGGGCACCCCCGGACCTCAGAGCAGAGGGAAGTGGCAGTGCAGGTATGGCCACTGAGAGGTTTCCTCTGTGGCTCTGGGCCCCTCCAGTTTGGCCAGTGTTGGGTCGTGCCCACCTGCCCCCCAGCACTCTGCACGGCGTGCCCGCAGGGGGTGTCTAGTGGCGGCCTCTCTGGTGAACAGAGTGGGCAGGGGCCTGTCCTGGGCAAAGGCATGTGGAGTGGCCTCAGGTCAGAATAGAACAAAGTCGAAGGTCAGGCTTTGGGGCAGGTCCTCAGTTGGCTTGGGTCAGTCACTTTCCCGCTCAGCCTCAGCATGCTCATCTGTGAAGTGGGGTGCCCATCTCCTTCCTGTCTGTGGAGTTGGGCTGGGTCTCCAGGACTCCTCGTGTGGAGATTCTTGGGCTTCGGACTAAAGCTGGGGCCGCTGGCCAGGGCACAGGCATGAGAAGCAGCTCTGGACGCAGGTACCTGCTCGAGCCAGCCCCCGGTTCGGGGTCTCAGTTTCCTGAGACCCAGGGAGGGACCTTGCAGCCCAAGGTCACTCTGAAAGCCAGTGTCCCTGAAGGCCAGACTTCCTGCTTACCCTGTCGTCACCGTGTTGCGTTAGAAACGCGGGCAGACTTACTCCTTGTGCAGATTCCAGAGTAAATTCTGCAGGGCTCGGTGCTGGTGTTTCTCTTGCCAGCCCTGTGCCCTTGAGCAAGTGGTGACGTTCCTGGCTCTGCAAAACGGGGTTATGAGGCCCCCAAGGTGGTGGGAAGTCAGACAGTGGCGTGTGCTGGCCCCCAGCCCCTGGTCTTGGTTGAGATGCGCTTGTCGAGGATCTGGTCCTCTTGGGCCTGCGTGTCCAGCTTCACCGGGGCCCGGCCTTGGCTGCTGTCCTGTCGGCTCCCTCTGACACTGCCTTGCTGGTCGGGGAGGGAGCTGGCCCGGGGAGGGTGCTGGTCCAGGACCTCCCCAGCTGGCCCCGTGGCTGCCTTTGTTCAAAGTTCTGGCCGCGTTCTCGTCGCCTGTGCCGTGCCAGGGCCTGACTCCAGATGGCCTCTGTAGGTGGGCTGGGCGTGCGGCCTCCGGGCCCTGCTTTCCAGGACGGCTGGAGGCAGGTACACCCCGATGAGGCCGCAAGCCCGCAGCGCCCCTCCGGGTCTCCTGTGCCCTGTCCTGGGGCGCGGCCAGGAGCAGGGCAGCTGTCAGGGCCGCAGGCTGCACAGTGTCCAGGGCGACCACGCCTGTGTCCTCTCTGCGGACTGCTGGCTGTGGGGCCTAGGCCCTTTGTCTCCGTTTCTCAGCTCTCTGCTTCCCGACAGGTCGTGTGGGGGAGTCAGCCCCCGGCCTCTGGTATGTGGGCCCCACCCACCAGCCCAGCCGGGCCTTGGGTGTCCGAGTGTCTGCCCAGCGTCCCGCGAGCCCCCGATTGAAGGCCAGGTCTTCTACTGGTCTGTCTGTCGCCTACACCTCTCGCCCCTGCTCGGCGCTTTTCACTTGGCATAGAGGAAAAAGTAGTGGCTTTGGAGGCTGAGTTCCAGATCCTGGCTCTGCCCCAGCAGGTTCTCAGCGGCTGGGGCCAAGTGCTTGGCCTCTCTGAGAGCAGAGTCGAGGCTGGCGGCTTCCCGACAGGATTGTGAGGCAGCACCGGCGTCCAGCGGGGGTCATTGCTGCAGGCAGCAGGAGGCTTTGCCTAACAGCCTAGGCCTGCAGCCGGGGACTCGTCTGTCACTTAGTCATTGACCTTTGGCGGTTCAGTTTCCACGTCCGTGCTGGGGATACAAAGTCAAGAATGCAGAGTGGCGTAAAGTTCACGGCGCTAAAGGGCTCCCTCCACCCCGGGAAAGGCTTTCTCCCTGCCTCCCCTCTCTGCAGGCATCTGCCTAGTCCCCGTGCTGAAGGCCCTGCTTCTGGAAGGTTCTAGTCTCTGGCAGCTACCACCTGCTTGGCCTGCACTGCTGCCGTTGCCTCCTCTGGGCCTCCCTCTCCGGGCCTTCCTGATGCACCTGTGACTCAGCAGGGAGGGGGCGTTGTCTTCAGAGGCAGTCGGCAAGGTCTGGACGCCACTTGGGGGTGGTACTGGCGACACCCCCCAAATGTATGTAAAGGTCAGGGGTGCCACTAAGCACCCGAGAACCCCTAAGACAGAACCCCTGTAACTGAGCTACCTGGCCCCTGGAGAAAAAAGGGTCTTCGCTCCACATCGGAGACTGCCCAGTCTCTCCCCGCCCACCTCTTCGCTGACCTCGTGGGCGCTCTGAGCCGCAGACTGATGGCGCCCGCTCTGCACACTGCCCGCAGCCGTGGGCACCTGGCAGTCCTGCTGCTGCGTCCGGAGGCCTTGCGGCCCCTCTGGGGGGCGCGCTCCTCGACCGCAGTGCGGCTGTCCCCTCGTACTTCCTGCCGCCGGCCTGCACACGGCAGAGCGCCTGGCCGGACCCTGTCCGCAGGTGCTTGCTGAGCACGCACAGAGCGTGAGGCGCGGGCTAAACACCTCGAGCCCCAGGACCCACGGGCGGGCTGCTGTCGTGCGCCCCTGGGTGCAGAAGGTAACGCCTCTTGCCCGGGGTCCTCTGTCAGGAGGTGACAGCAGGTTCTGGCCTGGAGCCCAGACCCTAAGGTGCCGGTGAGCCCCCACCCCGTGCCCCGAAGACGGGTCAGAGCGCCTGAGTCTGCAGAGCACTTTCTCCTGCTGGCCGCTAGCCTCAGTGATCTGTTTTCTTTTGCAAATTTTAGTTTTATTTTGTGTGGTTCAAAAACCAAGAGACAAAACCAACATCAAAACAAAAGCCTGCCGCGGGCAGGAAGCTCGGGGGACCAGGTGGTGTCTGGGTGTCGGGAATCGGCCGCCAGGAGGAGACAGGAGGAGGAGACAGGAAGTGGCGGCCACCGCATGGGGCAGCGTTGCGCTGAGGTTGGTGGCACTGGGCGCTGCCCTCTGTGGACCACGGGCCCTGGAGCCTGCGCTCTCAGCATGGGGGTGCTGCTCAGCAGAGGGGTCGGGAGCAGCGTGGGCCTGCGCCGGCATGCAGTGGACGCCTGCCCGCTCTGCTTGGCCCAGCCCTCCCCGGGCCTCCTGCTTCTTGTGAAATGACGGCCACACGCAGACATATTTCCCCACCTTGCTTTGTTTTTGTTTTGGGTTTTTTTGACTGAAGAGAGCGCAGAATACATGCTGTTCCTCACTTTGCTCTTTCACTTCCTGTGTCTTTGAGAACTTTCCACTTCTGCACAGAGAGGCTTCCTCATTCTTTTTCCATTGTGTTCTGCTTTATGGCTGGCCCATTCTTTGTTTAACCACAGTCCCCGATGATGGGCCCTTTGGCTTGTCTCCAGCTTTAGCTGCTGCGAACAGCCCACAGCACATCGCCTTGTTTTCTGCCCTCTGCATCGGGCAAGGGTGTTAAAGCGACTGCCTGAAGTGAGAGGGTATTTGGGGCTCACGGGTTCTCCAGCCAAGATGTGCTGGGGCTCACTTGGACCCCCAGGTTAGGAGGGCCCACTGCCCCACAGCCCTGCCCTCCCCGTGTGTCTTCTGCGACGCATGGTCAAAGATGGTCATTCAGGATCATTTTAACTTGCATTTCTCACCCAGGGAGCGGAATGTCTTTTCCTTGTAGTGAGCCGTTGTTGTTTGAACTGCACTCGTCTGGAGTCTCTGCTCTAACCCTGGACCTCACTTCCTGTTGCGTCTTTGCCCCTTTTCCTCCAGACTCCGGAGTTCTCTGTATAGTGGCCACTTCAGCTCCTCGCGGAGGAAGGAGCCATGGGCAGGCGTTCTTAGGACTTTGCTTCTGTGTGCCCGCCGTGAGAAGGAAGTCCTTGTCCGGAGGGCAGGAAGGCTCTATTTGTTGTATGGCTTCGGGGTCACTAGGGAGGGAACGCTTTGCCTATCCCAGCATTGGAGGACTCTCCTGCACTCCTCTCCTAGTGCCGTTGTTTCCCAGCTGGTCTTGCCTGGCAGGGCTGGTGGGGAGGGCACGGCCAGCTTTAGTTTTTCTTCTTAAACAGTAAGCAGATACAAAGAAGGCGTGTGAGAGTTGTTCTTGGCGCCCCCTCCCCACCTTCCAGTCGAAGGCTGATCACCTTCAGCCCAAGCTCTCCGATCCGTCTTTGCTCTGCCCTTCTGCTGCCGACACTTCCTGGTTCCATTTTGTTGACCACTCTTATCGTGTGTTTGTATCCCAAGTGCTGTTTCTGCGTCATGTGAGCGCTGCGAGGTGTAGAACGCAGCTCAGCAACTAGCCCGTGCGGAGAACCAAAGCTGGGGTGTCTTAAGTTTAACGTTAAAAGGGAGGGGGGTCAAGGAGTATAAGATGGGGTGGGGGTAAAGAAGAAAAGATAGAATGATAGATGGCTAGAAAGAAGAAAAGCTGAATTACACACTGTGGGAAAGTAAATAAACTACAAAAAAAAACACAACCCACCAGCAGTGCTTACATTCTTCTGTCTCTTGTTTCTGTTTCTTTGTCATTGAGGTGAGATTTACATAACATAAAATTAACCACTTTAAAGCCTGTGATTTCCTGGCGTTCAGCGCATTCCCAGCGTTGTACGCAGTGCTGCGCCGTCCCTAGCTGGTTCCCCCATCGCAAAGGGAAGCGCGTCCCTTGAGCGGGCTCCGCGGCCCGGCTGCCACTGCCTTCCCCGCACGCTTGTCCTGTGGCCGTGGCCGCCTGTGTCTGGCTCGCTGGCCGGAGCGGTGGCTTTAAGGCTCGGCTGTGCTGTGGCAGCTCCATGAAGGAGGAGAAGCAGAGAATGGGGCGCCCCTCTCCCCACCCCGACTTACACGCAGGCGCCTGGACTGCACGTGCCGTGTGCGTGACTAGCCTTCGGGCCGGAGCGGCTGGGTGGGAGCAGGGAGGTACATGAGGGGAAGTGGAATGAAGAAGTACTTGGAGGAGACACATCAGGGGCCTGGAGAGACGGAGAGAGTGGGACGTGGGTGAGAGACTCCTGGGGAGGCTGCTCCTGGCCCCCGACTAAGACAAGGGGTGCTTTGGAGGTTGCGTGTCCTCCAGTCCCAGCCCCTGCGGCCTGCCTGGCCCCGTTCTTGTGGCTCCCGCCAGAAGGCACTTGGACTCGGGCAGCTCCCGGCCTCGGCGGTGCTGTGCTTCAGGCCAAGCCTGGCTGGCTGCGCGTTTGCCCGTGAGGCGATGGCTCGGTTGGGGAGTTTTTCCGGGAAGCAGTTTCAGACCTTCTCTCTGTGGCCCCCCGGTTCTGTCTGCACGAAGAGTCTACTTCCCTTTGCCTTTGTGCATGCAGGTGGCAGGAGCTTTAGGGTCTGCACCCCTAAATAGGGCCCCTGGGTGCCCCCTCGGTCTCAGCTAACGTCAGCTCTTCGTCTCTTGTAGCTGAGTAGCCTCTCCCCGCAGGGACAGACACCTTCTGTCTGTCCTGCACAGACTGCTGGGGGCTTCTCCCAGGGGCTGGCGGGTTGTTCCATGCACCGGCCTGTCTTGCTCCTGATTAGGGGTGCCCTTCCCGTGGCTTTGTTCCCCTTGAGGCTTTGTCTGGTGCTAAGCATTCCCTGTTGTGACTACGGCTGCAGCTGCTCTCTGGAAGGAGTCACTGGTCACTTGACCTGACCCCCTGCCCACCCATTTATACAGCTGGGGAAACTGAGGCAGGGTGTACTTTGGATGTGGGCCTTCCTTGTGATTTCTTTAAAAAAAAAAAAGATTTATTTATGCATACAAGAACTGAGGCATGGGGGGTGGTGACCGAATTCACCAGAGACAAAGCGGGGAACAGAACAGGCAGACTGACTGAAACACATTGCCGAGGGGAGCAGCAGGCGAGGCAGGAGAGGTCTGCTGCACCATGTGGATCCCCTCCCTGGCCGGCAGCAGGGATCGAACTCGTGCTGCAGTGGCTGCGGATGCTTCATAGTGTGTTGCTTAACCCACTGCGCCACCAGGGAGGCCCCCCTTGTGACTTCTTGAGATGGAGCTGGGCTGTGGTGTATGTGAAGGTCCTGCCTGGGGGTCCCCAAGTCTGTGGGGTGGACCCTGCTGCGCAGACCAGGACTGCCGGGGCTTTGTGCTGCCTCATCGCTAAAGCCAGGTTGAGAATCCACAGGTGCTACGCGGGGAAGTCCTGGGAGCAGCGTGCGGGCTCCTTGGTGTTGGCCCCGCTGTGCGAGTGGCGGGGCCCTTTCTGAGCCTCGTCCTGCAGCTCAGCACTGCCCCGTGCGTCCACACCTGACCCACCCACCCCGCTCACTGGTCTGCCTGCGCAGTTCCCTCCTCGGTCTGACGCCCTGTGGCGCTTCCCTCTGCAGCCCACACATCCTTCGGGCTCCCTCTTGCCCAGAGGGAGCTGTCCTGCTGCTCTGCGACCCTGCCCTTGTCGGCCTTCTTGCTACCTGGCCTGTGGTCCCCCACCCCCCGGGTCAGGTGCCCCTGTGCCCTCACCACCCCTTCCGCTTCCCTTGGAGGTGGCCTTGGGCCCTCTCGTCGTCCTTCCGTCTCCTCACATGCAGACCTGGTCACAGCCTGGGGCTGCCGGTCCGGCAGAGGGTGACCGGTCCCTGTGTCTCCCCCACCAGGTGCCAACATCGCCTCTGGGGAAGAAGTTGCCATCAAGCTTGAGTGTGTGAAAACGAAGCATCCCCAGCTTCACATCGAGAGCAAGTTCTACAAGATGATGCAAGGGGGAGGTGAGGGCCGGGAGAGGCCCGTGGGCCGGGGCGGGGGCGGGAACTCACGCGTGCCTGCGCTGGTCTTGCCAGGGGTGCGCTGACCCTCGCCCCCACCCCCCGCCTGCAGTGGGGATCCCGTCCATCAAGTGGTGCGGCGCAGAGGGCGACTACAACGTCATGGTCATGGAGCTGCTGGGGCCCAGCCTGGAGGACCTCTTCAACTTCTGCTCCCGCAAGTTCAGCCTCAAGACGGTGCTGCTGCTGGCCGACCAGATGGTGCGTCTCGGCTTCCCTTCCGCCTCCTGCCTCCCGCCCAGGGGTGCTGCCGCAGCGTGACGTGTCAGACACGCCTGCTTCCCGGTCTGGGCCGGGCAGGCTGACCCCAGGCGGACGGGTGGGTTTGAAAGGCACAGTCCAGAACGATAGATGCAGATTCAGATCCAAGCCCAGACCCGTCGCCGGGCCCCGTCCTGGCATGGGACCCAAGGTGAGTGGCTGGGCCGCGCTGAGCCTTAGTCGCTTCAGGTGAGGGTGTCCCCTTTGCTGGGGTGTCCTCCAGTCCAGTGGGACCTTGCACAGAGCCGGACCAGAGCAGGTGCCCTTCCTGGAGCCACTGAGGGCCCGAGTCCTTTAGACATCAGCTCCAGGGCAGACACTTAGAATCTCGGAAATCACCAGATTTGGACTTGGCACGGCGCGTGCGACGCCGGGTGCGGCCAGCCTCGGTCTGTGGCGGTCGTAACAGGCTGTTGAAGGGACAAGAGGACGGTGTCACCCGGCTTCAGGGTCCTCTGGGAGCGGGACAGAGCCTGTCTCTTGGGCCCCGTGGCTGCCGGCCTGTCAGGTTTAGGCTTCGTCGGCGTGCCCTTCGTCCTCTGCCCTCCTGAAGGGGCCTGAGCGACTTTAAAAGCGCCTCTCGGGGTGGCTCGCCTCGTCCAACGAGGGCACAGAGCCCGCCCGCGAGACTTCCTAGGGGCCAAGGCCGTTCAGGCTTCACCTCCAGGTGTTGCCGCTGCTCCTCTTCCCGTCCCCTCTCCCCGTCACAGCGGCTCCCTCTTGCGAGCTCCTGTCCAGCGTCACTTCTGGAGGCCCTGAGAGCGTCTTAGGCAGTGCAGACGGATCTCTGACCCCACCCAGGGCAGGGCCGTGTGTGTGTGTCTGTCGTCAGTCTCTCCAAGGCCTCGGCCTTCAGCCCTCGAACGGCCTGGCGCAGAGCACTGGGGCTGCACGCGCGTCCGTGGGAGGCTCGCGAGTGACTTGGTTCTTCTCCCCTCCTCCAGATCAGCCGCATCGAGTACATCCACTCGAAGAACTTCATCCACCGGGATGTGAAGCCCGACAACTTCCTCATGGGCCTGGGGAAGAAGGGCAACCTGGTCTACATCATCGACTTTGGCCTGGCCAAGAAGTACCGGGACGCCCGCACACACCAGCACATCCCCTACCGGGAAAACAAGAATCTGACTGGCACCGCCCGCTATGCCTCCATCAACACCCACCTGGGCATCGGTGAGTGTGAGAGGCCGGGAGCGGGCAGGCCCGCTGGCCCACGGCCAGGACCCCGGCTCTCTGCCCTAACTTGCCACAAGTTGCGTTTTCCCGCTGTGAGAGAGCAGTGAGGCTGCCACCTTCAGGTGCCAACTGCCCCCACAGCTGCTGGGAGAGCGGGCGAGGGCGGGAGCTACAGGCTCCAGGTGGGACACAGGTTCTAAAGGTTGTGCTGCCTCTCGAACGTCCTAGCCTGAGTTGGCCCGGCCTGGGCTGATGCCGCAGCTGGCGCGTCAGGCCTGCGAGCTGGCACTGGGACGCCGGCTGCCTTGTTGCTGAGCGATCCTGAGTGCCTGAGCTGGAAAAACTAGGCCTAGACGGAATTGAGCAGCTCGGCCTCCGGCCCCTCGTCTGCGGGGCGCCACAGGAGGGCCTGTGTGTGGCGCTGCAGGAAGACCACACGCGAGGGGTCTCCAGCACTGGTTAACGGGGAGGTGGTCCCCTACCTGAAGAGGTGTCCAGAGGGGGCTGCCTTGCCCCCAGCAGCCGGGAGCCCCAGGGCCTGGCCGCTCACCGTGTCCTTCGCCGTGCAGAGCAAAGCCGTCGCGATGACCTGGAGAGCCTGGGCTACGTGCTCATGTACTTCAACCTGGGCTCCCTGCCCTGGCAGGGCCTCAAGGCCGCCACCAAGCGCCAGAAGTACGAGCGCATCAGCGAGAAGAAGATGTCCACGCCCATCGAGGTCCTCTGCAAAGGCTACCCCTGTGAGTGCAGCGTCCAGGTGGCGGGAGCCCGGGGCCCTCTGGAGGGGAAGACGAGCCACGCAGAGTAGAGCCGGGCGCTCGCTGCCCTGGCACCAGGGGCCCGCCACGGCCGGCGTGCGTACTTCAGCCGGCGGGGGCCTGGCTTCCCTGACCCGCGCTCTCCTCGTCGCCCCACTGCGTGGCTCCTGCTGGGTCCGATCGAGCCCCGCGTTCACGGTGTCCCAGGGAGACGGCGCCACTCCCGGGCTTAAGGGCTGTGCGCGCCCCTTCAGAGGCCAGGCACAAATTCAGCCTCTGCCTGCGCTGATTGACCGCTGGCTCGAACAGCCGCCCGCCCCCTCCTGGTCCCAGTTACCCGCCAGGACGCCTCCCGGGCAGGGAGCCTCCCCCGCTGCTCCGCGGCACGACGGGTGCCCAGGGCTGAGAGCTGGGAGGCGCAGGCAGGCCCCGTCCCCAGGGTCAGGGGCTGGCCCGGGTGTGCCCCCACCTGGAGCCGCCGGGAGCCCCTTGCTGCTGCGTTTTGGGGAGGCTTCCTCACGCAGACGTGCCTGATTGCTCACTCCCTCCCCGGCCTCTCCGGTAGCTGTGGGTGGGGTGCTGACGGTCCCCAGCTTCTGTGACGGCTTGGTCTTCCGGCGCCGCCCGCCGGAGTCCGCGCACGGAGTTGCCCTGTGCGCCTGTCACGGAGGAGAGAGCCCGTGGCAGGGCCACGGTGGGAGCAGTGACCAGAGCGGACGTGCCCTCGGCGCCCTGGGAGTCCGGGCTCTCGGGCTCTGGCCAGGAACCGGCAGACGGGGCACCTCTTGTCTGTTCTCTCCCGGGGCCCTCACCCTCTCTCTGAGGGAGGAGCCGGCGAGCCCTGTGTGGGAGTTCCCGTGGGCGCTCAGCCGCCCTTGGGCTGCTGGCAGCTGTCCCCTGTCGTCTCAGGGGTCTCGAGGGAGCCGGCCACTGGCCGGCAGTTCGCGCCTCGTTTCTCGCTGCGTCCTTGGAGGCTCTGCTCCCGGCCGCTGGGCTTGGCCGCAGAGCGGCTGCGGTTCTGTCTCCACCTGCTGCTCTCAGGCTGAAGGCCTGCAGGCCAGCGGGCGGGAGGGCGGCCGGGCGCTCGGAGCGGGGCCTCACCACGCTCTCCTGTCCGCCGCGCGCCAGCCGAGTTCTCCACATACCTCAACTTCTGCCGCTCCCTGCGGTTCGACGACAAGCCCGACTACTCCTACCTGCGCCAGCTCTTCCGCAACCTCTTCCACCGGCAGGGCTTCTCCTATGACTACGTCTTCGACTGGAACATGCTCAAATTCGTGAGTCACCGGGGCCACGGCGGGCTTGGGGGCGCGGTGGGGGGCCTGACCCGTCGGGCCAAGGTGGCTCTGTGGCAGGGGGGGCTCCCAAAAGACAGGCGCTATGAGCTGGGCAGCGTAGGTGACCTCACCGGGGCCCCAGAGCCCCCGTGGCCCCCCAACTCCATCCTCAGTGCTGGCGGCCTGGGCCCAGGCAGGGCACTGCCTCCCTCCAGAACCAGGAGGACCTGGCCGGGCCCGGAGTGTCTCCTCGGTGCCCGTGGCCGGGCCTGGCTGGCGCTGGCGGGCTCGCCTGCGGCCCTGATCATGGCCTACACCGCTCTGCTCCTGCTGTTCTGCACGTCCCAGGCGCCTGCCCTGACTGTGGGCCCTCTGGGCAGCCTGGACCCGTCCACTGTGCTTTCTTTCTTCCTGGTTTTGGGTCCCTGGGTCTTGCTGGGCAGCTGTTCTGCCTCCTTCTTTTAGGGATCTTGGGGTGGGGTGGGGTGGGAAGAAGCAACCGTCGGCTGTGCCCAGAGCGCCGGAATCTGTGAAATCGTATGTCTTGTTTCACGTCTCTTCGGGAGAAGGGGGCTTCCTTGAGCCAGGCTCAGCCCCGCGACAGCGAAGCTCTTGCTCTGCCCTGCCCCCGCCCCTGCCCCTGTGCCGGCACCACGTACCCGTCCACATACTGGTAAGGACCCTCCGAGACCTGGCCTGTCCGAGCGTCACCATGCGGCCAGGCGAGCACAAGCGGCTGAGCCTCTACTGTGCTCTTTCTGCCCCTTCCAGGTGCCCGTTGCCCTGGGGCACCCAGGGCCCTCCAGACAGGCCCGTGGAAGAGGTGGAGGAGTTGCCACCCCAAAACTACTGGCCTGTGGTCTGGACTCCAGGCCCCCAGTTCTGATGACACCAGGTGCACCTGAGCCCATCAGGGCCAGGCTGGAGGAGGCGTCCAGGCGTGGTGTGGGGGTACAGTGGAGGGCAAGGTGGAGAAGATCCTGCCACGAGTCTCGAGGACAAAGCAACCGCTGAGGAGTAGCGCCTGCGGGACAGGAGAGTGGATGTCGCCGCCCCGGAGGGCCTGGTGGCCACGACTGCAGGAGCAGCCTCAGCTGGCCCAGGCGGCGGCCTCTTTGTTGAGACTGGACTCCCTGAGTGCCGCCCCGTGCTGCGTCCTGCTGAGCCTCTCCTGTCACGGCCGTGCCCTCAGCGCACTCTGCTGCTCAGGCCCCCGGCCTGTCCTGGACACCGGGGTCCGTTTGCCCTGTGCCCGCCCACCTCTGGGGCTCAGACAGCAGCCTGGTCCTGCTCTGGCCCAGGGAGAGGGACAGAAGGCAGGCAGAAGACAGGGCTCCGCAGACCAGGGGACTCCGGGGGGTGGGAGATGGACAGTGGGCACCTTTCACTTCAGACCTGGCTGGGACGGCCGCCGAGGGCCCAGGGCCTGTGGGGCTGAGTCGTCCGGCCACAGGGCCCGGGTCGCGCTTTGGGCACCGGCCCACCTGGTGAAGGTCGCCGAGTCCAGTTCCGTGGTCGCTCAGCCCTTGGTGCTGCTCCGAGGGTGGTTTCGTGCTGTCCGGGCCTGTGTCATCCCGTGCGGCAGCCTCTGGTACCTGTGGCCGGTTTTTAATAGAATAAAATGAATGAAAGCTGAACACACAGTCCCATGGTCACACTCGCCACGTTTCAAGTTCTCGGCGGCCACCAGGGCCGGCTGGCGCTCACCACACCTGGCGAGTCAGGAGCCAACATCCCTGTCGTCACGGAACGTCCCGCAGGATAGCGCAGCCGGGACAGCTGCTGTGGGGCTGTGTCGCCAACAAGGTCTCGTCTCGGGCCAGGTCAGAGTGCCCTCCCTGCTTGCTGCCAGCAGCAACCCTTCTGAGGTCCGTTTGGGGCAGGCGCTGGAGTTGGAGCTGAAGAGAGGCGCCAGCAGCCGTACCTGCACCCATCTCCACGTGAGGCCGTTGACCTGGATATGCATGGTCAGCACCGTGGCCAGCTCACCCTCCAGCAGTCTCCTGTGGAAGCACCTGCAGGCTCATTACGGGGCCCTTCCCCACCTTCTTCCCAAGACCAGACCCCTCCCGCGCCGCCAGCCGGTGGAAACCTGCACCTACCTCCAGCTGGACCTTCACTAAACCTACCTCCAGCCGGACACCACGCTGGGCGCCTCCACTGAACACTTGTCTCCTCCGAGTGCCACCAGGTCGTGCAGCACTAGGCTCGGGAGCCCCCAGATTCCTGGGGCCGGGGACACTGGTTTCAGCATCAGCCGCTGCGTCCCCAGGTCCAGCCAGCCGCCAGGAGGAAACCATGGTCCCCGCAACACAGGCAGATGCGCGTGTGACTTTGATGTGGACTCCGTGTTTTCTTGTGTGCAAATAAAGCCCAGAAACCTTCCTGGCGTGTGTATCTCCAGGCGTCACTGGGTCGGGTGGCACGGGACAGTGGCTCGCCTCCCGCCTCGGGGCTGGGGTTGGCCTGAGCCTGCGGCTAACGAAGGACGGCTCCAGCGCCCCGCTCGGGCCCCAGCTCCAGGGCTGCGCGCCTCTGCGGGAACCGCCCGGTCCAGCCAGCCGCAGTAGCGCCTGGCCGGCGGGCCGTGCCGGGCCTTGGTGCGCGCCACTGGCCAGCCTGGGACGCGCGGGCAAGCCCAGGGTGAGGGCTCGCGGTCGGAGCTGGAGCCCAGGGGCATCCGGGCCTGCCTGGGTGTGGGGCTTGGGGTGCGTACTGAATGTTCTCTTCAGCTCTCTGGGAGAGCAGGGAGCAGGGAATGGGCGGCAGAGCCTACTTGAAAGCCTGGCTCTGCTCTGAGCTGCGACCCAGCCAGGCCCTGATGGCCCCTGGGCTTGGCTCCGCGCGAGGACCCGGGCTCACTCTGAGCTGCCACCCCCGCCTCCTGGAGTTGCTTCAGGGTAGGCCCTGCCTCCGTGCCCCAAGGACAGCACGGCCATTTGGCCAGTTCCCTGGGAGAGACCCAGGGTGGCAGGAGCCTGCACCCTGTAGCCCATGAGCAGGCCCCCAACTCAGCCCGCAGCTCTCTCCTCCACAGATGCGGCCCCCCTCATGCCAGCCCCCCGCCCTTCCCTGCGGACGGCCCCAGGACCGACTAGGTAACACGGCCCGGCACTCTCCCACGTGCTCCTCTCTCTGGGCGCTCTCCTTTCCTCCTGCACGGGGGTGGCAGTGGCTGAGGGCAGGGCTCAGGGACTCACACACTCCTTCTGCCCAAGCCTGTCTGCTGGGCCTCTTTTTCTTCCACGGGCATCTAGCCAGCTGCTTCTGGCTCTCCCTGAGCTCTTGTTCCGAGGCGGGCACCGTGCAGGTCCCCCGGGCCTCCTGTAGTGGCCTCACCGTGCTTGCCAGAAGCCGTTGTCAGGCAGGGGAACAATGACTCTTAAGAAAGAGGCCCAGGCCGGACCCTGGAGCCCTTCAGGCCAGCCCTCCTTCAGCTGGCCTTCTCTCTCCCCCGCGGGCCTCCGAACGCTGCCTACCGTTTGGGCGCCAGGAGGAGCCAAAGGCTCTTTGGACGTAGAGGGACCAGGTCGAGAGTGTCCAAAGTGCTCTCGGTCATTGGGGCCCTTTCAGGCTCTGACCCCAGCCAGGTGGCCAGAGCAGAGTGACCTTCCTCTGGTGACTGTGGCTGTTTCTCTGCTGTGTGGTCATGGGGCATCCCTGGGCCTCCAGACCTTCCTGTGCTGTGCCATCGTGGGTCACTTGCAGACCTCTTGGGCTTCTGGCTTTATGGGGAGGTTGGGCCAAAGGATTTCTGAGGTGCCCTTTCCCCAGATGCCCATCTGTCTCCCTGCCCCTGCTCAGTCTGGTACGAGGGACAGTCTGGAGCCCCTGCCCGCTCGGCAGCCGTCCAGCTCTCGTCTCGTGTCTCCACAGGGTGCAGCCCGGAACCCCGAGGACGTGGACCGGGAGCGGCGAGAACACGAGCGCGAGGAGAGGATGGGGCAGCTCCGGGGGTCTGCCACCCGGGCCCTGCCCCCCGGCCCTCCCACGGGGGCCACTGCCAACCGGCTCCGCAGTGCCGCCGAGCCCGTGGCTTCCACCCCGGCCTCCCGCATCCAGCAAGCTGGTGAGCAGAGCGCAAGGCTGGGGGCCGGGCCGGTGCAGTGGCCAGGGCCTGGTGCTGAGGGTGGCTTCCCCCGCCTCGCCCTCCAGGCAATACTTCTCCCAGAGCGATCTCGCGGGTGGACAGAGAGAGGAAGGTGAGCATGAGGCTACACAGGGGCGCGCCCGCCAATGTCTCGTCCTCCGACCTCACTGGGCGGCAAGAGGTCTCCCGGATCTCAGCCTCACAGGTGAGCAGGAGCCTCCCAGGCCCGGGTCAGGCCACCTTTGCCGTTGGGGTTGGGCCGTCCCCACTGAGCAGAGCTGGGTCAAAGCTCAGCGCAGCCTGTGCCCCGGCCAGCCGCTCTGGCTCTTGTTGCCAGGTGCCCATCGCCCCGGAGGGGCTCACAGCCCCTGCCATCAGGGTGCCCCTCGAGGGCCGTGGCTGCCCAGGAGCATAACCCGACAGGTGAGAGGCGCGCTCTCTCCCAGGACAGGCCACCGGCTGGGCCACGGCGACTCCCGTTGCCTGGGGCAGCTGCTTGCCTCTGGGGATTAGGTCCTCCTGGGCTGCAGGGCCTTCGGGGGGTGGGCTGCTCTGTTGGGGACACTGACCGGGTTGCATGGCCGCTGACTCACACTTTCCCTGCCTCCCGAAGACAAGCGTGCCATTTGACCATCTCGGGAAGTGAGGAGGACCCACCGTCGAACCAGTATTTGCTTAGGTGAGTGACGTCTGCTGTGGTCACAGCCCAGCCAGGCCTGGGAGCAGCCGGGCCCCAGGGCAGGCCCTCAAGGGAGCCCCAGACCTCGGGTCTGCTTGTGGCCTGGCCGCACCCTCCGTCTCCGAAGGAGACCTGTCCCCTGCCCCGGGCCTCCACCCACTTGGCCTTAGTGCAGAGTCTGGGAAGTTGGGCGTCGCAGAGACTGAGCGTGCAGCTCACCCGCACCCTCGGGCTGCAGCCCCCGGCCTTGGGCCCCGCAGAGCTCTTGGAACAGGGCCCCGGGCCAGGCTTCCGCCCATGGTCATCCTCACGGCCAGCCGCAGCCTTGGGTCCCCGCACGGCACACAGCAGCTGTCCACTCGGGGGCCTGGACCGTGGTGGGTGCAGGGAACTTCTCAGGGGTGCTTGTGGGGGCGTCTGCGTGTCCTGGAGATGCACACGGTGCCGACAGCAGCTCGGCCTCACCTGGGTGTGCTTTGCTTTCCGCACAGGGACATAAGTGGGGCCTTCCCCTCACCAGGCCTCAGACCCTGGACCATGCGGGGTGGGGCAGGCGGTGTGCGCCTGGGGGTGAGGAAGGAGGGATGCTGTCCGGGAGAGTGAGAGCGCCTCCTGCAGGCCCCAGGGAGGGCGCAGGGCTGCAGGGGCCTGGCGGGTGCAGCCAGAGGCAGACGCGCTTTAATGTCTTCTGTCTTTTCAGTGTCTTCACTGTATTTTCTTCAAAAAACAACACAACGATGGGGAACCACTCAAGAAAACACAAAGAAAAGAAAAACCCAGCACAAGACCCGCAATGGACTTTGTTTCGTTGACGTATTTTGGCCGATGCGAGAAGACGGGCCCAGGGCGCGGAGGACTCCTGTCAGGCCGCTGGGCTCCGGCGGGACGCCGGCCTCGGGGCTCTATGCCGTGGGAGGCGGCCGAGTGCGGGCGCCCGGTGGCGTGGGGGCCGCGGCGGTCCCGGCTGTGCTCCTGAGCCTCGGCCGCCTTCCTCGGATGACAGTGGCCGGCTTCTGTGTTGGGCTTTTCCCGGTCTCCCCCGAGTGAGCGCGTCCCTCTGCCTCAGCGGAGGCCGCGAGCGTGCGGTGAGGTGGCAGGGGCCGAGGCGCCTCGTGTGCGCGTGCGCGTGTCTGACCCGTGTCTCCTGGGGCCGCGGTGTCCGCCCACCGGCCAGGCCGCCTGTTCTCACCGCCTGCAAGGGCACAGGC
The DNA here is from genome assembly GCA_019455555.1 of Galemys pyrenaicus. Classification (NCBI taxonomy): domain Eukaryota; kingdom Metazoa; phylum Chordata; class Mammalia; order Eulipotyphla; family Talpidae; genus Galemys; species Galemys pyrenaicus. Next base: position 1,646,814 of record JAGFMF010011854.1, on the reverse strand, counting down.
GGAACGTGACCTCCGTGCCCCTCCAGAAGGGCACAGGGTCCTCACCACCTCCGACCCCTGAGACTCGTCCCCTGTGGCAGCCCCACCCCCTTTCCTGGTCTTAGGGCAGAATCGCAGAGATCTCTCCAGAAAGCATCTGGCTCCTGGTCAGAAATTAACTCCTTGTCCCGACGTCACCTGGGGTCCCCTCTCCGGGGCTACGCCCTCAGAGGGGGAGCCGGGCGGCGGGGCTCAGGGTGTGCCCGTCCCTCCCGGTTAACACCTGCTTCTACTTTTGTCTTCTCCGTGTGTGTATTTCCTAATTTATTTACCCTGTGTCCCCTTTTTTCCGTTCTCTTTTTTTTAATTAAAGAGCAAAGCTTTTTATTACTTTGTAATTTAAAAAAACTGAAAAAAAATACTGAAGAACTTTGGGGGGAATTTTGTACTTTTTTCCTGTGTAAATATTGGACTTTTTTGAGCTTTATTGTGGTTGTTAATTTGAAGTAATAAAGTAGGAAAGGATAAAGTGACGTAGGCCGCCCTGGTACCTCTTTGCTCTGGGGGTCTCCTCCCTAGCAGACCCGGCAGGTGGGTAGAGCTGGGGAGACTCGGGGACCCTTGAAAAGCAGGACTTCACACAGGGACGGCCGTCCCACCCCGTCTGGCTAGCTGCAGGTGCTGGCGGTGGGGCCCGAGAACCCATACCCAGTCAGTGCCAGCTGGTGCTGAGGCCAGGGCCACACCGGCCACCAAGGTCGAGAATGCCTCGGGCCACGTTGTTTTGTCACTCAAGAGTTCAGTTAGGCCCTATCGGAACCCTGCCGTCAGGTGGGCAAAAGGCCCAGAGGGCAAATACCATGCGTGGGTCACATGGCAAACCAGGACCTGAAACAGGTCATTGTCACCCCCAGTCAGCGCTCTGGGGACCAGCCCCCCAGGAACCCTGCGGGTGAGGGCCCGTGTGGGCCTGGAGGCTCCTTTAGTCGGCTGGGTAAAGGGGCGACCTTGTCCCGCCGTCTCTGGCCTGCGGAGGATTTGTGGTCAGTCCGCAGTTACTTCCCTGCTCCTCGCCAAGCCAAGGCCCACCTTTGCCTCTGTCTCAACACCCCCAAAAGGGCAAAGCCGCCTGACCCCGTGGGCTAGTCTAGCTGTGGTGGGTGGGGGCTCAGGTTCCTCAGGAGGGGCGCGTCTGGAAGTCTTAGACATGGCTCAGAACCCCATAAGCCACCTCACGGTGCTGTCACTTGAAATTCCAGTGACCCCACAACTGGTTTCAGGAAAGATGGGCTCTTCCAGCTGACAGGGAGCTGCCGGTGGCTGAGAGTGGGCATCCTCAGTGCCGTGTGGCCGTGGAGTCAGTGACCAGTTCACTGACCCAGAAAGTACCACTTCACCCATTTTTTAAAAATTATGCACACAAGATCTGGGGTACAGGCCAGAGGTGTGGGGGGTGAGAGGATGCACCAGAGCCAGAGTGGGAGCAGAACAGGCAGATGGACTGCGCCTTGTGGGTCCCCTTCCCTGCCAGGGATCGAACTCGTGCTGCAGTGGCTGCGGATGTTCATAGTGCTGAGGCTTAACCCCTTGTGCCACCAGGGAGGGCCTCCTTCACCCGTTCTTGTCCACCCCTCAGTACCTCTGGGCACTGACATCAGGCACTGGTTGTGACCAACCTTGGGCCCTGGGGCAAAACAAGGGACTCACTTTCTATTTCCATAGATTTGTAGTAAGAATCATTCCAATACTAATATGCTTATTTGTTGTATCCTATAAGTTTCAAAGTTGCAATTTTATTATCACTCCGAAAAGCCTATGAAGTCAAGAATCTTGTTTTTACAGCTTTACAATGTTGTCCTTAGAATAAGTCTTGCTGTCAGAGTCGTGGCCAGAAGTAACTGGAAGTCGTTCTTCTCTGTGTGGTTATTAGTTTTACTAATGAGTTCATGCCTCCCCTCCCCCCCACTTCGGTTTAATTTTATTTTTTTGGAGGTGCTTACATACACGCAAGTCAAGCCATTTAAAAAGCTGTCATCAGATTTGCTCCCTGCCCCTCCCACCCACCACCTTCCTACCCAATATCTTCACTGCTTTCTGGCTTCTTTTCCTGGATTTTTTATTTGGGGAGCTTGTGTGTATGGGAGGGGGCAGCAGCTGACAGTTTGCAAGGAAGTGACATTTAAGCTGAGGCCAAAGGGGTAAAGCAAGATGCGTCAACCATGCAGTTTATTTTTATTAAGCACGCCAAACAATCACCAGGAAATTTTGCCCAGACTGGAGGGTGCAGGAATGCCACTTGGTGAATCATTTTCATTCATGCAACAAACAAACACTGATTGGGCTTGTGCAGGTGCCAGGGGTGCCAGGTGCTGGGCCGAGGTGGAGTGGGATGGTGGGGGAAGGGAGCCCAGGGCTAGAGACCCGAGGGTCCACTGGGCCTCACTGTGACCTTGGGCATTGGTGTAAGCCTTGGTTTTGTCCTGTCAGGTGGCGGTGGGAAGGAGGATTAAGTAAGACGCAGATACATAAGTCAGGACAGGAGGGCTGAGTGAGCTGGGGACTCACCATGCTGGCGCTGTTCCAACCCTTTGCTCACAGCAACCCCATGAAGCTGGTGTGTTAGGACGTCCCTTTTATCGTTGAAGGCACCGAGATAGGAAAGACTGCCTGGCCCACAGTTCCTGCCCCTAGCCATCAGGACCACTACCTCTGAAAGTGTGCCATGACCTCCCCGGAGCACCACACTGTGAAGCATCCACCGCACAGCAGTGCAAGTTCAATCCCCAGCCAGGGAGGGGACCCACATGGCGCAGCAGACCTCTCCTGTCTCCCCGCTGCTCCCCTCAGCAGTGTGTTTCAGTCCGCCTGCCTGTTCTGCTCCCCACTCTGGTGAATCCTCCCACCTCCCTGGTCTCTGGCCTGTATGTACCCCAGCTCTTGTATGCATAAATAAACAAATCTTAAAAAAAAAATACATCCATTGTATTGCCTCCCTTTCCATCCCTGCCTACCTTTTGACGCCCCCACCCCCAAACCCAACTGTCCCCGGGATCAGCAGCCAGCTCCAAGGGTGGTCTCTGCAACTTAGTGCTGGCAAAGGGGAAAGTCTGTTCCCGATCCTGCTCCCTCATGCTCTATTTCAGAAACAGATAAGGGGGAAGTTATAGCTAAGAACACTGAGCCCCCACACTACATCCTCTTTCCCAGAGCCTACAACAAGCGCCCACAGGAATTCATCTAATCATTCAGCGGAGTAAACACATTCCAAGCTCCGGCCTGCAGCTGCCCCATCCTCAGGCGGCCACAGCTCTTGCTCAGGGCCCCCAGCACTGGGGCCTGTCTTCCTGCCTGTTTATGGGTTGGTGAGGAGGAAGGGGCTGGCACCAAGGTTAAGTGCTGCCATGGTGACTCCCAGCCACCTTCCCCTCCACCTCGTTCTCTGGCCAGGTCCCTGCTCCTTTCACTCTGGGTGCTGTTTGCAGACACCAAGAGCATCTCTGTCCTCCTAATTGTCCCTCATGAGCCCAGGTCCCATATCCTGTTGAGGTTCTAGAAGTCATGTATCCAGGACTGGGCAGTGCTGCCACCTGGGAGAGGCTGATGGGATATGGGATGGGATGAGAGATCCAGCCAGCCAGCTGCGGGGGCACTGCCCCTTTGCAGGGGGCTCCACTGCAGACCTCCACAGCCAAACTCATCTGTCAGTAACCTGGCTCCTGAAGGCCCCTGCGAGAATGGCATCTCAGGTAATTACGCCTCCCAAAGCTTTCATCCCAGCAGCTTCAAAGCACCTGTGGTTAAGGTGCGACCCCTTTGAAGTCACCCCATCCAGGCTGCCCAGTCACGGGCTAAGGCTGGGACACCAGGCCTCTTCTTGCTCCTTCCCTCCTCCCTCCCTCTTATGAACAATGCTTCCCTGAGAAAACACAGGGCCCAGTTTCCCCAGCACCCTGCACACCCCTGACCTGCGGGTGAACCTCCATTACTCATGGCACCCTTCCAGGTTGGCTACAACCTGGGGTTTTGCAGAGAATTTGAAACATGTTCCAGTGACTCTCAGGAAACTGGCAGCTAATCCAGGCTTTTGATGGTTTTCGTTTGCTCGTTCAGCCTGGGTAATCTGAAGTGGGGCTCACCTGCGTTCAGGTACAGGTGTGTGTGCACACGTGCGTAGGACTGGGAGAGACAGAGAAAGGAAGCTGTCGCTCGTGTGTCTCGTGCTGCTCTTCACAGCAACCTGTACATCATCCCCAGCCACAAACCTGACTCACCCACAAACGCTCCAGATGGCCTCCCCCAGGGCCCTTAACGTCACCACCCCAGCTGGGAGGGCTGCGGGAAGTCAGACGCATTTGCTCTTGCTGGCTGATTTTCCTGGTTCCCTGTGGGGGCTGGTGTGGCTGAACAAACACGCATAAGGCTTCCTGCATGCCAAGCTGAGGTGTGCCCTTGGCCACACAACAAAGCTTCCTGTGCCTCAGTTTCCTTCTCTGCCCAAAGACAGTCGCTGCTGCTTGCTGGGATAATGAAGTGTTTAGTACGGTGCCAGCATGTAAATCTCAGCAAGCAGCAGTTGTGATGAAGAGGAGGAAGAAGGGGAGGCTCCTGCCAGCTCCCCCATATATTAGCTTCGGGGAGTGCAAAGACTGTGAAGACAGCCTTTGCTTGCCCTCTGTCCTAACTTCCAGAAATGTTCTGTGTGTTTAGAAACACACGTGTGTTTGTTGGCATAAGCGAAATATCCAGTACTAATTGTTTATATGATGTTTTCTTTTCTCCAGGGTTACTGATGTTGATGCTTGTTTGTTATAAACATGTATTTGCTTATTTTTAAAGATTTATTTATTTATTTATGCAAGAACTGGGGCACAGGCCAGAGGTTGGGGGGGTGAGAGGATTCACCAGGGACAGAATGGGGAGCAGAACAGGCGGATGGACTGAAACACACTGCTGAGGGGAGCAGCGGGGAGGCAGGAGAGGTCTGCTGCGCCCTGTGGTTCCCCTCCCTGGTCGGGGATCCAACTTGTGCTGCAGTGGCTGTGGATGCTTCATAGTACAGTGCTTAACCCCTTGCGCCACCAGGGAGGCCCCAAGATTTATTTATTTATGTATACAAGAGCTGGGGTACAGGCCAGAGATGCTGGGGGTAGGGGTGAGAGGATTCCCCAGAGACAGAGTGGGGAACAGAACAGGCAGATCTGAAATACACTGCTGAGGGGAACAGCAGGTGAGACAGGAGAAGTCTGCTGCACCATGTGGGTCCCCTCCCTGGCTGGGGATTGAACCCTCACTGCAGTGACTACGGACAGACTCACAGTGCTGCGACTTAACCCCTTACGCCACAAGGGAGGCCCCGTACTGATGTTTTATCAGGAACCTGAAGGAGGAGGAATTAACTAGGGAAAGATAAGGGGGTGGAGGTGAGAGGGAGAGAGAGGGTCCTTCGTGTGATGGACAGGGCAAGGCTTGGCTCAAGACAGTAAGTGGGTGCCAGAAATGGAAGCACTTGGCAATGTTTGAGGCAGCTTCGCTTAATCAAAATCATTCCAGTTGGGCTTGTTAATGTCTTCAGTTCCAAACAGGAATTTCAGAAAGGACCTTCTTAATATTTACATATATTAAAAATAGTATCTCTACTGAGTTTTTATAATGTGCCAGGTCTTATGCTAATAGTCTTATTTGTGATGCCTCATTTAATTTGGACGTCAGATCTGAAATTGTAGCCCTATTATTATTATTATCATCATCATCATTATTCCCATTTTACAGATGATGAAACTGAGGCTCTGAGAACTAAGTGAATTGTCCGAAGTCTCACAGTCCGTCAGTGACTGAGCTTGGATTTGAACCAGGTAGTCTGGCCACTGCAAAGGCTAAAGACACCCCATCCTTAAGACTCTCCCAATTCCCTCCGTCTCTGCTCCAGTTGAGGTCAACTTTCAGCCTTATCTTCCTTTGTCATCTTCGTGGGAGAACCACTTAAACTCCCTGACCTGCAGCATATCCGAGGTCTCTTTCTGGCCGCCACTCCTTTCGGGTTTTTCTGGTCATGACACCCCATTCTCCTTAGGAATGTACCCCTTCTTTTTGTACACAGGCGCCAAAGTTGCTAACAGCAGCTGCTGACTCCAGAGCCCAGGATCTAAGGCTGGCCAATCAGGGCGCTGCATTTCCTGGCCACACTGATTGGCTCAGAGGTGGGGCCAAGACTCAAGATAGACCAATCACCAGCAATCCTGGAAGTTCGGGAATTCCTAGCAAAGAAGCGCCCAATTAGACACGGGAGGGTCCCATGACTTTGTGGGGGTGCCTCAAGTCCAGCTCAGCCTTGGTGCGTCCTAATTCAGCAAGCCTATAAATTCTTTTTATTTGTTTAACTTGGTTTAGATGGTTTAATTTAGGACGGCCCTGCGAGATTGGTCATTCTTACACTTGGCGCATTTATTTATGGAGAAATTGAGGCACGAGAGGTAAAGTCATGTGCCTGAGATCCTGAAGCCAGGAAATAGTGCAGCTCAGCTTGCACTCGGCCACCACACCACGCTGCCTTTTCAGGGCTGGCCTCGCACAGCATTATTCGGGTGGTAGGGAAGGCACAGAGTCAGCTGTAAATCTGCAATAAATGGACTACTCATAATTTTTAAAAAAAGATTTATTTATTTATGCATACAACAGCTGGGGTATAGGCCAGAGGTGCAGGGAGTGAGAGGATTCACCAGAGACAGAGCAGGGAGCAGAACAGGCAAAAAACTACTGAAACACACAGCTGAGGGAGCAGCACGCGAGGCAGAAGAGGTCTCCTGCCCCATGTGGGTCACCTCCTTGGCCAGGGATCGAACTCCGCTGCAGGTGCTTAACCCCTTGTGCCACCAGGACTACTGATAATTTTGGCCAATCCTATCTTTGACAAGTTCTCACTCTGGTGGGGGAGACAGACACATTTAGATGAATTATGATGCACAGTGACAGGAAAACAGAAGGGAACAATAAATCGTTTCTTTAAATAACTTGTTCTTATTTTGAAAACATTACATGCTTCCTTGGAGTGCACATTTTGGAAAATACAGAGAAATAAAAAAGAAGAGAGCGAGCGAAGACAGCCCATATTCATAATTCTGCCATTTAGCAGGACCCAACATTTTGTTATATTTCCTTCCAATCTTCTACATTCAATTTCCTTCGATTGATCAGCCAATCAATCATTTTTTAAACAGAACGCAGACCAGGCTGTCACGCTAATGTATTACTACCTTTTTCACTCAATATTATTCCTAACCATTCCCCCCTGTTGTTAGCCATGTGTAAAGAGACACTATCAGGAGCTACAAGGCACGCCACTGTTTCGTTGAACCATAATTTACTTTATGAACCTTTCATGACTTCAGGGTATTTCCAATTTTTTGTTAGGGAGACACAATTAAAATGGGAGAGTGGGGGAGGTGGGTATTCAGAAGGCACCAAAAGATGATACTTGACTTGGTCTTTGAGGGAAGAGTAGCTGCTTGGTGGGTAGAAAGGGTGATACTGGACCTCACTATGAAGCCTCTGCAGCCACTGCAGCACGAGTTCAATCCCCGGCCAGGGAAGGGACCCACATGGCACAGCAGACCTCTCCTGCTGCGCCCGCTGCTCCCCTCAGCAGTGTGTTTCAGTCAACTTATCTGTTTTGCTCCCACTCTGTGTCTGGTGAATCCTTTCACCACCACCCCCATACTTCTGGCCTGTATCCAGGTCTTGTATGCATAAATAAATAAATCTTTTTTAAAAACTCAAAAACAAAGGGTGAAGCTGGAGAGAAAAAGGCTTCCTCCATCCAGTAGCCAAAGGGTGGCTATGACGGTGACCGAAACAGTTATAAATGTCCAGTGCGCAGGCGACCTGCATTAGGGGAGAGGCAGTCTGCAGGGAAGTGGGGAAGGAATCCATCTTTGAGCCTGGACAGGTGAGTAGTTGCTTGGAGGGGGCAGGAGCTGGGGGTAGCAGGCCAGAGTGCAGGTGGTGAGAGGAGTCACCAGAGCCAGAATGGGGAGCAGAACAGGTGGATGGACTGAAACACACTGCTGAGGGGAGCAGCGGGGAGGCAGGAGAGGTCTGCTGCGCCATGTGGGTCCCCTCCCTGGTGGGGGATCGAACTCACACTGCAGTGGTTGTGGATACTTCATAGTGCAGTTCTTAACCCCTTGTGCCACCAGGGAGGCCCAGGGAGTAGATGTTTTATCTCATTTTGGAAAGTCTGGGGGAAAGGATGAGGAAAAGCCTGAGGGAGGCGACCATTAAGGGCTTGGTCACTCAGAAGGTGACTTTCTGTCCTTGAGCCCCTCTCTGGCAACCCAAGCCTAAAAATACCCACCACCTGCTTCTGCCCCTGAGAGCCTCAGGCCTCTGAAAGCTGAGATCCAGGAGCGCCCTTGGAGAGCAAGAGCCTGAGCCTGGGCCTGGGTGCTCTTTGGTTCTGGACTGGACAGTGGCCACAGGATTGTGTCTGGCTTGTAGATTTTCTTTGTTATGATAAGATAAGGAGATGACTGGACCAAGGACTTTGCCCTGGAGGGGTTCATGTGAGGGCGAGGGACACCTAGAGTTAGAAACAAATGACTCTGATGCAAAGATAAGGCTGCTTCAAGGAATTTCCTACCCGGGGTTGCTTTTTAAAAAGATATTTATTTATTTATGAATACAAAAACTGGGGTACAGGCCAGAGGTGCGGTGGGCAATGGGCGGTGAGAGGATTCATCAGGGACAGAGTGGGGAGCAGAACAGGCAGAATGACCGAAACACACTGCTGAGGGGAGCAGCGTGGAGGCAGGAGAGGTCTGCTGCGCCCTGTGGGTGGCCTCCCTGGCCTGGGATACAACTGGTGCTGCTGTGGTTGCAAAAGCCCCACAATGCAGCGCTCAATCCTTTGCACCACCAGGGAGGCTCTCATCACCCCTTTGAATTTCCATCATTAGCCCAGCTAAGAGCTCTCACTGGAAAAATCATAAATAAGGAGCGGTGTTACCCTAGAACAATGTGTGTATATGTTTGCATTTAATAGAGACTTTATTTTTGTTAAAGATTTATTTATTTCTGCATATAAGAGCTGGGGTACAGGCCAGAGTCCAGGGACTCTGGTGAGAGAATTCACCAGAGACAGAGTGGGGAGCAGAACAGGCGGATGGACTGAAACACACTGCTGAGGGGAGCAGCGGGCGAGGCAGGCGAGGTCTGCTGCGCCATGTGTGGGCCAGGTGGGCCAGGGTGTGGGCCAGGGTGGAGGCCAGCTCCTTGGCCGGGGATTGAACTTGTCCTGCAGAGGCTGCGGATGCTTCATAGTGTAGTGCTTAATCCCTTGGGCTACCAGCGAGGCCCTGGAAAGAGTTTTTCCTCTGGGAGTCCTATAGAGGCTCTTCCCCGCTAGCAACTTTTGGAGCCAGCATTTGTCCCACGTACTGGGGCTGAGTTAGGGAACAAAAGGGACAAAAATTTTCATCTTCATAGATCTTATGTTTTACAGACAGAAAGTGAACAGTAAAACAGGCGAACTATATGTGGTGATCGCACTGGAGTGACATGGGGGCAATAGTCCTGGCAAGGGCGTGATCGGGAGTGCATGGAGGGACTTGGCATCTTGCCAGGTGGTCAGGCCACACCTCACTGAGTGGGGAACCCTGTGGCAGGTGCAGTTTCGGGAGTCAGAGCAGCGGTGGCGCAGAGGGAATGGCTGATGTGGAGAGCCTGAGTTAGCGGGTGCTTGGCTCATTCTAGGAATAGCAAGGCGGGGGCTATGGAGGCAAAGAAGAGGAAGGGGGGCCTCCCTGGTGGCGCAGTGGGTTAAGCATCACACTATGAAGCAAACCGCAGCCACTGCAGCACGAGTTCGATCCCCGGCCAGGGAGGGGACCCACATGGTGCAGCAGACCTCTCCTGCCTCCCTGCTGCTCCCCTCAGCAGTGTGTTTCAGTCCATCTGCCTGTTCTGCTCCCCACTCTGTTTGAATCCTCTCACCCCCCACGCCTCTGACTTGTATCCCAGTGCTTGTATGCATAAATAAATAAATCTTAAAAAAAAAAAAGAGGAAGGGACGTGGTCAGACAAGGCTGGCTGGGTAAACCCTACCATCAAGGCTTGGTAGAGCTTTGTAAGGATTTTTTTTAAAATTATTTTACTCAGGGTGAGACAGGGAGCCCCATGGAGGGTTTTTAAAAAAATTTATTTATGCATACGAGAACTGGGGTATAGGCCAGAGGTGCGGGGGCGATGAGAAGATTCACTGGAGACAGAGTAGGGAACAGAACTGGCAGATGGACTGAAATACACAGCGGGCGAGGCAGGAGAGGTCTCTTGTGCCATGTGGGTCCCTCCCTGGCTGGGGATCGAACTTGTGCTGCAGTGGCTGCGGATGCTTCACAGTGCAATGCTCAACCCACTGAGCTAACAGGGAGGTCCCAATAAAGGGTTTTATTTACAAAAGAAGGGGAAATGAATGAATAATACAGGGAGAAGAGAGCGAGACAAATTTGTAAATGTTTCGCTAGCTTTCTGAGCTGGAACCCAACAGCATGCTGAGACCTGGCTTTGAACTAAGAGACCCCCAAGGCCCACATGTGGTTTTATAGCCAGCCTGGCTGCTTAACTCCACCCTCAGGTCCCAGTGATCCACTCTTTGGTGATGACCTTATAGGATTTGTAGATCGTGGATATTGTTGGTCTGGAGTGGGGGTTGGAGTTCATGAACTTATTTGTGTAACTCATTTCTGACGACCTTTCCCCCTAACATATTGACAGATGGACAGACTGGAGAATGGAAAGGGGTTAGAAGAACAGGGCAACAGTAGCCAGCTCTGACCCGGGCGGTTTATAAACAACAGAAACTTCTTTCTCACAGCTCCAAAGACGGTGAATCTGGGATCAGGCAGCCAGCACGGTCAGGCTCTTCTGGGATCACTTCTCTGGGTCACGGGCTTTGGACTGCTGTGCCCTCACAGGCAGAAGGAAGGCTAGAGAGCTCTCCTGGCTTGCTTTTAGAAAGACACTCACCCTGTTGATGAAGGCTCTACGGTCTGATGACCACCCAAAAGCCCCACTTCCTAACACCATCCCTTTTGGGATTAGGATTCTAGCATGTGAGTTTTGGGGGGCACTTTCAGTCCCCAGCAAGAACACTGCAATGACTGATCCCGGGCAGACGTGGCTAGTGGTGAGATGGGGGGCAGGTCTTAGTGGCTAAGCGGGCTTCAAGGAGGACGCCAGGAGTTTGGGCCTGGGGTCCTGGCGTGGCTGAGGGCACAGGTGGTGTTTGTGTTTGGGAGGGAAGCCGGGTTCTGACACGGGCCCTCACGTAAGAGGGCCTGTGAAGATACTTCAGGGAGGAGTCTAGGCTGGGGCCCTAAATGCATTGGAGGATTTTCCGCACCCCACCGCCGGAGTTTGACTGGATCGGTTTCTCCGGGGGCGCGGACCAGGTAGAGAGCAAGGCCGGGCGCCCTGGGGCTGGCCGGCCGCTGAGAGCGAGGTGGGGCGAGAAAGAAGCGCCGCTCAGCGGAGTGCGAGGAAAACGCCTCTTTCTCCGCTTTGCAGTTTCCCTGGCCCGCAGCCCTGGGGCACACTGTGCTTTCATTCCCCGATTGCACGCGCAGCCTTCACTCGACAAACAGCCATTCTTAGATTGTTTGCGAGCGCAGGAGCACCGAGACGTCCCCGCCACCCGGCGGCGCGCTGCGGCGTGGGGCGCGGCCCCTTTAAGGCCAAGCGAGTGATCTCAGCCGCGCGCCCCGCCCCGCCCTCCCCGGCGGCGCGGGCTGTGCGCATGCGCGCCGCGGCAGCATTCCGCTGGGCCCGGGACGCGCCGGCGGCGGCGAGACCCCGGGGCTGCGGCGCCGCCCGCCCGCCCGCAGAGTCCGGCCGCCGCGCGTCGTCTGCACACGCCGCAGCTATGGGCTCCTGAGGTACCCCGCTCGGCCGACTTCGCGCCGAAGCCTTGAGGGGGACGGCTGCAGGGGGCTCCCGGGGGCGAGGAGTGCGGGGGCTTGGAGAGGCCCGCGCGGGGGGCGCCCCGCCGGTCGCTTTGGCCGTCGGCGGGGAGGAGACGGAGGAGGCCGGCCTGGCCCGGGCCGGAGGGCCGTCCGCCGCCGCGCCCGGCCCACCCTGTGCCCTCTCTCGGCCCGGCGGGGTCGCCGGCCGCCCCTGGGTGTGCCCTGGCCCACTCCTCGCCAGCGTGGCAGCGCCCGCCTGGAGTGTAACCGGACCTGCGGGTGGAGGTGGCCGGGGGAGAGGGAGGCGGATGGCCCGGCCCTTTTGCAAGGGGGATTGTGTGCTCCTGGTGGGTGTGCTGGCGCCAGGCACGGGCCGAGGCAGTGGGGGAGGCATCCGTGCCGGTGTGGTGCCCGCGGCTGTGGCCCCCGAGGGTGGTCTGGCCAGGCCTTAGGGGGTGCGAGCCTGGAGGGGGTAGGTAGCCTTGCATCCAGGCCAGCTGTTTGGGGGGCACCACCAGGAGCCTGGGGCTCCAAGGATCTTTGGCTCTGATGGGACCACAGAGACTGGTTCAGTGTGAGTTTCCATCCTGTGGGCTGTACATGTCCTTCCTGGGTGCATTGCTTGGATGTAGTGCTGGATGACTCCAGGCCATGGCTAGGCAGTGCGTAGGGTGGCAGGGGTGGCTGTTCTTGGTCCATATCTTCTCTGGGGTTGTGCAAGACCAGACATCACACACACACATACACACACACACAGGGCATCATGGGGCAAAGCAGGTGTTTGCACGCCTGATACCTGTGTGTGAGGTGAGAGCCATATATTATTTCTCTGACTGCTGGGTGCTTTATGTAAGGAAAGCAGCAGCAATCTGTGCCCTGGAGGCCCTTGTGCTGCAGAGTCAGCCAGGCAAACAAGCTCACCTGCACCTGCAGAGGAGGTGCAGGTCTCAGAGGTGCGGCTTCACCTGTCTTATTTGCTGGTCTCCTCCGGTCTCCGTTTTCAGCATGATTGCTGGGCCTCCTGGGCTCTGCCCATGGGGACATCAGGTCTGAGGGGGCTGGGCTGTGTGTCAGAGCCAGGGCTGTGGGGGCAGGCCCGTGTGCCGAGTTGTCAGGCCTTACCTGGACACAGCACATGCTGTCCCTGGCGTCCAGGAACTCTCAGGTGGGTGGGGGAGTCAGTGAGCAGGTCATCAGAGCGAGGTGGAAAATATAAAACAATGGCACGCGCAGAGTGGGTTCTGTGCAGGGAGAGGGGCACAGGGCCAGTGGAACCGTTGCCAACACTAGGGGCCATGGAGCTGCAGTGTGGAGACTCCCGATTGTTACCTGGAGCTCTGGGGCTGTCCATACGGGCTTCCTCAGTTCGTTTTCTCAGCAGTCCTGTGAACCTGGAACTGTTAGCCCTGTTTGCGAGTGAGGAAACTGAGACCCAGAGGGAGCCCTTGTCCCAAATGCACGGACCGAGTCATCCTTGAACCAGGCCCTCTCTCTTGCTGCCAGATCTTGCTGCGGTACAACTTACAGAGCATCTGTGACTGTGCCAAGCACCCTGGTGGGGGCACGGGGACTGAAGATGAATGGGAGCCTCCCAGAGTGCTGGGGAGGTAGACACAGAGTGGCCCCACTCCACGAGGCCCCTGTCGCAGGTGTGCGTGGAGAAAGCACTGTAAATCCCCCACCCCTGCCTTTTCCAGAACCTTCGGTGACCTGGGGCGCCTTTGCAGAGCTCTTGGGATTCTGAATGTGTTGTGAGTTGCTCCCACGTGGTGGTGGGTTATACAAGGAGCCCTTCTGAAGCTCTCCCGGGGGTGGGAAGAAGAGCTGCAAGCAGAACAGTGAGCCTGCCCTAGATCAGTCGTGCTGGCCGAGTTCTGCGAGTGCTGCTTCTGCCTGGAGCCTCCTTCTCCCCCTCTGCCTTTGAGGTTTTGCTCCTGGTTTCTGGCAAGCCCCTCTGCCCTCCGTGAGAGGGGCTTAGTGCTATTTCCAGTCCCTGCCGTGCTCATTTCTCCCCGTAAATTCCCTGGAGTAGAAACAGTCTCGGAAGGCAGAGTACAGCCCTTTATTGTTTGGAAACCGAGTAACAGCGAATGCCCTTCTCACTCACTGGGGCCTTTAGACTGGGGATGTGGTGTGTGTGCAGAGCGGGCTGCGGGCTCCGGGAGCTCCGTGTGGGTCTGCCTGGACCTCTGAGGGCTGTCGCACTGACTAGACATCCTCTTCGTGCCCCACACGGGGCTGGGCTGAGGGGACACAGGACCTGCTAAGAGGTCGAGGTCAGCTGAGGGGGCTCCACTTGTGGCAGAAACAGACACCCCCCCGAAGCCTACAGGACAGGGGCTGTTTATTAAGCACTCACTGCACTCCAGGCATGGTAAGAGGCACTTTTGTGACTGCGCATGCCTCCCTGTCCTGTCCTTGAGGAGGTGGGGCAGACACCTTCCCTTCTCCCCGAGGGTAGGTGGAGCTGAGCTCTGAGCCACAGGGCCTGACCTCAGTGTCCTTGCTGTTCCCCCACTAGCCAGAAGCCCCGCTGGAAGCCGAGTGTTCTGAACCTTGAAGGATGTGGAGCCTGACCCATGGGGGGAGAAGAGGGTGACTTAAGTAAGTAGCTCCTGGGCTGAGGAGTAGGGAGCACGTACCCCCCCCCACCCCCTTCAGACACTGGGGCTGAAGACCTTTAAAGGCCCTGATAAGGAGTTTAAACTCATCAGCAGCAGCAGCGCCTGGAGGTTTCACAGAGGAAGTGACCACTTCAGCTGTGTGACGGGGCAGTTAGCACCTCTCGCCTTCATTCAACTACTTCAGGTGTGTGAAGGGGCAGTTAGCACTTCTCGCCTTCGTTCAACCACTTCAGATGTGTGACAGGGCAGTTAGCACCTCTCATCCTCGTTAGACCACCTCAGCTGTGTGACGGGGCAGTTAGCACCTCTCACCTTCATTCAACTGCTTCAGGTGTGTGACGGGGCAGTTAGCACCTCTCGTCCTCATTAGACCTGCCCACAGAGAGTGTCAAGAAGGCCTGGCCTCCCTCACCCAAGGCTGGTGTCCTTGGTAGTCCTGGCTGCCATGGCCTCTCTTCCTTCAGCAGCTCCTGGCTGCATGACCAGGGCGGGCCCCTGGAGCCCACGACGTGATGCTCTCTGCTCTAAAGTGGCCTCTGGCCAACTGAAGTGGCTCCACTGGGCTGGGCCCTTCCTGGGGTTCTTCCTGGCTCTCTGGGTCTTGGGGCCCTTGCTGGTGTGGGGGCGGGGTGGTCGGCTCCCTTTCCCTTTGGAGAGCTGCTGGTGGCTGTGCCTCAGGCCCCTGGCTCTGACCACCTTGGGAAGCAGCTTAAACCCCCAGGTGCCATGTGTGAGTTCACCACCGTGGCACCCACTCTATCTGCAGGCTTTGCTGGGAAGTCAGCGGCCAGCTGAATGTAGGGGTTTGCCGCACCCTGCCCTGAGAGCACGTGAAGGGGTCCATGTTGGGGGTGGAGCTGATGGGTGTAGGACGGGAGGAGGAGTGCTGGGGAAAGCTGAGCTGGGTGCCTTGGGAGAGGAGGCTGAGTATTCAAGAAGGGGGCGGAAATGACCACTGGCTGCAGGGACAGAGAACGCCCCTTTGGGCACCAGGGAGGGTAGTGAGCCCAGCATCCTGGTGACCCAGAGAGAGAATTGGGAGGTGTGGCCCCGTGGCCTTGGGCAAGTGCCTGCGGGTGCTAATTCCAGTTCTTTGGAAACAGGCGGGAAGTGACGTAGCTTCCAGTCTGGGAAGTGGCAGTAAGGAGAGCTGGCCCTCGGGGCTGTCAGGCCCGGTCTGGTGCTCGGTGGGCACCTGGCGGACACGTGCTCAGGAGCACTCGCTGTCGTTATCTGGTGGACTCTTTCTCCAGGAGTGAGGAGCTGCCGGGCGGGCGTGCAGGGAGCTGTCCTCACGGAGGTGAGTGAAGCTGTCCAGAGAGGCGGACGCATCTTGTCGTGGGCGCCTGCGGGAACATGGGGCATCCCCACCCCGGCGGAGACTCGAGCAGTCCACGTGTACGGAGCCTGCGAGGCCAGGCAGAGGGACCCACAGGCGCGGGGCACGCTTCGGGGTCCTGTGTGCGACTGATGGTGCCAGAGCCCAGCGCCGAGGGCCCCTCCCTCGCAGGTGCTCTGCGGGCATTGCTGAGGGGAGAAACCTTGATTCCTGGCGGGGCCACTGTGTGGAGTCTGCACGTTCTCCCCAGGTCCGTGTCCCTTGGTCCTCAGGGTCCCCCTGCACCCCAGGATGTGCATGTGAGGTGCTTCGGTGTGCCCACGCGTCCTGCGGTGGAAGGGCGTCCTGTGCAGGTAGCCGCATTCTCAGGAGCGTGTTCGGACCCTGCCGGCCTAAGGATTGGGTGGGGGTGTACTGAGCTGGGGTGCACCCCCAAGCCACGCCTGTTCCCTCTCCTGCGGCTGTTGCAGTGTGGCTGACTCCCGGCGCCCGAGCAGAACATGGGGGAGGACGTCAGGCCTCCGGCCAGCCGCCGCTCCGAGTCTTGGGTTAGAGCCGCCTTGCCAGAGGAGGTGCTGGTCGTTTTGTCTTAATGCGTGACCGGGCGGGGGCCACTGCCACTGGGCACCGAGCTGCTGGACAAGGCCTGAGCTTGTGTCCGGAACCCCGGTCTGCCCGAAGGCCAGCTCTGACGGTCTCCGGGTCTCGGGCCTGTGCTGGGAGGCAGGAAGCTCCAGAGTCACCTCCTTTTCCTTCTCCTCTGAGGCGGAAACCTGAGGGGGAAGACCCCACCCAGAAAGCCTTTGTGCCCGCCCGCGTCATATCCAGCTCCCCGAGCTTTAGAGCCACAGCCGAGGGTGCAGCTCCAGCCTGTACTTAAGTCTTTGAAGAGCAGTGGGCTTCTCTGGCTTTGAAAACAACACTTGTTGGTTCTGGGACACAAAAAGGATGGGGACAGAGAGAGTAAAGGTCACCCCAAGTGCCCCCACCTAGAACTAATCCCTGTTGAAGTTCCAGGCGTACTTTCTTCCTGTGCTCAATCTTGCCTCACCTCGTAGCTCGTAAGCATTTTCCCATGAAAATAGAGACAGCCAAAAGCGTCAGAGTGGAGAGTTCAAGAGCGGCAGACAGCCATGCACAGGAAGCTTTGGTCTAGTTACTCGCCCTCTGGGGGCACTGCCTGCCCACCTCTCAGGAGCCACAGGCTCAGGTGAGGTCCCGGGTTAGAAGGCCTTCCCCCCGCACCTTCCCCCGCCTCAAGAAGAGGGGCCTGGTTTGGAGCAGGTCTCCACAGCAACGTGAGGGCGGACGGGAGCTCCTCCTGGCAGCCCTGGAACCACCGCGCCAGCTTGTAGATGGACAGACTGAGACTCGGGACGACGGGTGGAAGGAAGCAGCGGCCATATCGATTTCTAGCCCTGCGCCCCGCTCTGTGTGCCCCTCACCCTGCAGCCTGCAGTGCGGGGCAGGTGGAGCTGCTGTTTGCATGTCCATACAGGGTCAGGAGAACTGTGGGACCCCTGGAGGCAGCGGGGCTGGGAGCCGGCCGGGGCTGGTCAGGTTGAGGGCCTACCTCCACCTTGGCTGCACTCAGAGCCTCCGTCAGGGCGTAAGCAGGCACTAGGGCGCTTGGGCGCACCTCGCCTGCAGGCAGAGGAAGTGCGCGCCCATACAGCTCTGTCAGTGGGCTTTAAACTAGTGGTGTGTGTGAGAACCTAAGTGTCACCGAAGCAGTACCTGCGCTGTGCGTAGGTGAGAAACGCTTAGTAGCAGCAGCCTCAGTGCATTCAAGTAGAATTCGACTAGCTGGCCTTCCTGGCCCCTCACCTTGGGCAGGGAAACGGGAGTTGGTGCCGCCTCTTTCTCCCTGTGTCTGCTGAGAGGCGTCTCCGCTTTGTTGGGAGCAGGGATCTGCTACTTTCACGGAGGGTTCTCTGGGCTGGACTGTGGGGGTCGGAGGAAGCCCACCTCTGCCCTGGGTTTACCCAGTCGTTGCCCCCTAGGGAGAGAACACCCCGACTTCTGCCACCCCTGGCTTGAGGGCCGAGCGTCAGGGCCACTGCTGTCAGGCATGCGCGTTACGTGACAGTCCGGGGGCGGCTCAGTGGTGGTGCGTGTGGCTTGCGTGGCTTTGGGGTCCCTGCACTTTGTGGCAGGAGGCGCTTCAAACCCATTCCA
This sequence comes from Galemys pyrenaicus, assembly GCA_019455555.1. Lineage (NCBI taxonomy): Eukaryota > Metazoa > Chordata > Mammalia > Eulipotyphla > Talpidae > Galemys > Galemys pyrenaicus. The sequence continues at coordinate 1,628,740 of JAGFMF010011854.1, read as the reverse complement.
GGGGGCCAGCATCTGACCCCCTTGGGCGCTCTCCTGCCACCCTGACTCTGCCAGGCCAGCCTCCAGAGCCTGCCTGCTCTCCCCGGGCATTGGCGTCTTCGCCCAGGGAGACCAATTACAGCTGGCGTTGCTCGGCACTGGCCGCCCTTCCTCCTGCTCTGGGCCAGGCTGCAAGCTGGACATGGTGGGGGGCCAGGGCGGAGCTGGCACCGTTGTTTGTCCATGGAGGGAAGCCCAGCGTGGTGGTGGGGGGTTGCGGATGGGAGCTTCTCCTCTCCTGGTGTCCTTGCTCCTGAAAGTGGGGCTCTTCTCTGCTGTCTCTTCATTGGGGCACCTTTAAAGCCACACGTTGTCTGTATTGTTTGCCCAGTAATTAGAGTGACTCCTTGGATGAGCCACTTCAATTCATCTTGCCTCGCTGGCAACGTTTGCAGAAGTACGGGACCTGCACACATCCACCCAACAGTTGCGCTTCTAGGAATTTATCCTAACGATGTGTTCACACATGCACAAAATGACCTCTTTTTTCTTAAAATACTTATTTTTTTATTTATGCGTTGAAGAACCGGGGTATAGGCTGGGGGTGCGGGGGAGTGAAAGGATTCCCCAGAGACAGTGGGGAGCAGAACAGGCGGATCTACTGAAATACACTGCTGAGGGGAGCAGCGGGGAGACAGGAGAGGTCTGCCACGCTGTGTGGGTCAGCTGCCTGGCCAGGGATCGAACTCATGATGCAGTGGCTGGCGATGGCGTCATAGCACTGAGACTTTGACCCCCGGGCCAGGGGGCGGCCTCCAAAATAGCTTCTTTGACTGTGAGTCACTGCTGCCTTGTTTGTAATACCAAGATCCCAAGGAGCCTCAGTGCCCACCAGCACGGTGTGGAGAACAAGCGACGGTCCCTCCGAAACAGGAACACAGCACAGCCGTGAAAAATGAGCCGCGACTCTCTGCGGGATCTGGAACAACCACCTGGAGGGCCTTAGGCGGCTCCGAGGGCCCAGCGGCAGGGTGGCGCGTCGGCTGTGGCTCCTGCTGTGCCGAGGGGAAGAGAAGAACAAGTCTGCTGGCTGTGCACGCGCACGGGTCCCGGGGAGTCACGGAGGTCGGTGGTCGTGGTGCCTTTGGGGCGGGCTGGTCCTGGAGACTGTTCATGGGAGACTCTGGTGGCTTTCAAGTGCTAGAGCATGACTGCGTCACTTCGCCCAAAGTCAGTACAGTCGCAGGAACACAACCCATGAGAAATGTGTATCCTGGGCCTCCCTGGTGGTGCAGGGGCTGAGCGCCGCACAGTGAAGCATCCACAGCCACTGCAGCGCGAATTTGATCCTCCAAGGAGGGGACCCACAGGGCGCAGCAGACCTCTCCTGCCTCGCCCGCTGGTCCCCTCAGCAGTGTGTTTCAGTCCATCTGCCTGTTCTGCTCCCCACTCTGTCTCTGGTGAATCCTTTCACCCTCCGCACCTCTGGCCTGTACCCCGGCTCTTGTGTGCATAAGTAAGTCTTAGAAAAGAAAAGAAAAGAATCCTTCCTTCTTGTCCAGTGAGTGCTAGGAGGTCAGGAATCTGGCCACCCCCTTGAGGGCCAGCTGTCCCCACTCGGGGCCCCTGACCACTCTCTCATCAAGACAGTATGTGCTTGGGTCTCACACAGGGAGCGGCGTGAGGGCTTGGGTGTTTCTTGGGTCGTCATGACTCCTTGCCCCAGCCCTGGAGAAGCTTAGCCCCCCCACCCCCAGCTACTTTGAACCCTGGTGTGGTGCTGGCTGACTGGACTTTGTAAGTCCTGGCTCTGGTGTGCTCGCTCCCTGACCCCCAGGGCCCTCGGTATCCCCAGGGCCAGCAAAAGGAAGGCCGACTCAGCCCCGGTGCCCAGGTCCTTTCACAGGGCCTCCTCTGGAGCCTCACTGGGCCAGTCTGTCTGTCCTGCCTGTTCCTTGACACCCCCCCCCCCCCCCCCCCCCCCCCCCGCCTTCGCCCAGGTGGTTCCTCTGGCCACAGCCTGCCTGCCTCTCCGGCCCGCTCAGTCCTGTGCTGCACGGCCTCCGCCTCTGCGGGCTCTTACGCCGTGTCCCAGCCGTCTGACTCCCACCAGCCGTGGGCCCCGTCATGGCGACGTCCCCATCATGTTTCCCAAGTGGGTGAAGGGTGGCCCCAGGGGGCGTTGGAAGCTGTGGGGGCAGGGCCTTCGCTGTGAACCCCAGTCCCTGGCACAGAGTGGGCCCTGCCTCTCAGTGGACTAGTGACAGGCAGGCCTGAGGCCCTGTGTGCGCCCTACATCTTGATGAGGACCTGGGGCTCTCCACTCCCACCCTCCAGGAGAAGCCAGCAAATGTCTAGTTCACTGGCCTCCTCCGAGACCCCTCATTTATCACTTCCCCACTTCCTACCGCTCCCCAGACCCTGACTAAGTGCCACCTGGGCTCTCGCTAGCTGTCCCCCTCCACGACCTGCTTTGTTGGAGTGTATTTCTTTTTTTTTTTTAAAGATTTATTTATGCACACAAGAACTGGGGTACAGACCAGGGGCGCGGGAGGTGAGAGGATCCACCAGAGACACAGTGGGGAGCAGAACAGGCAGATGGACTGGAACACACTGCTGAGGGGACCGGCGGGCGAGGGAGGAGAGGTCTGCTGCGCCATGTGGGTCACCTCCCTGGCCGGGGATCGAACTCATGCTGCTGTGCTGAGGATGCTTCACAGTGCGGTGCTCAACCCGCTGCGCCATCAGGGAGGCCCATGTTTGAATGTATTTCTTCTCTCTCACCTGGAGAGTCTGGCCCCACGCAGCCTCGGCCCGGGCACACAGTCATCTCTGCCGTCAGCTCTGTTGGGAGGTGCTCACGCAGCCAGGTGCCTAACCCGCGGCCCCATGGCTACAGAATGGCCCCTGCACCCCAGAGCCACCCTGGGCCTCCTGCCAGTCCCCCTCCTAAGGTAGCCGTGACGCACGCCGCCTCGCTGCTCACTGCCTGGCCGCTTTGCCCTTCCCCACAGTGGGACGTGGGGGAGATGCCCGTGCCCAGGCCGCCCCGAGGAGCGCCACCCGGTCGCACAGGGCGCACGTGCACTTCCCCGGGCGGGCTGTTGGCCAGCACCCTGTGTCTACCCGTCCTCCTGCGGGCATTTGCGTTGTACCCACATTTTGCTGCTATAAGCAGGACTGCTGTGAGGTTTTCCATGTTTGGGGCACACACTTGAGGCTTGTGCCCCAGTGGAGGGCTGGTTCACCCCACCTGGTGCGGATTTGCGTGAATAAAATTCCGACGGGGATTTCCTACCAAGGTTCCCTGGCCAGAGCCGGGCTTCCTGCTGCCAGGGCCCGGGAGTGCGGGAGCTTCAGGGCTTTGGCTCAGGCGCTGCATCCCGAGGGCTGGCTCCGTGCCGCCTGAGGCGCACATTGGAGGGGATAGAAACAGATGACCCATCTGTTCTCAGTGTGGGAGAAAACGGAGATGATTACGATCTGGCCTGGGACGTACTGAAAAGGAAAGACAGACTTGCAAGGCCGAGCGCGCGCCCCTCGCCGGGCAGCTCTGGCTCACCCGTTCCCTGGTTTTTGTGCCTGGTCACAGCCCAGCCACCAAGCAGAGGTCAGTTTTCTTCCCTGTGTGATGGACTCGTGGGAACTTGGCCCCAGGAGAAGGGCGAGACTGTGGAGTCCTGGAGTGGCCTCGGCTGGACTGCCTTGGTTGCAGGGGCTGGGGGGCGGGAGCGGGCCCTGCCCCTTGAGAAGGCACGTCTCTCCCAGAGGCCCGCCAGGCACAGCTGCCCGGGCCTGCGCTTTGTTTTGAATTCCCTCTGGAGAAGGGCCAGGCTACAGGGTGCTGACCTGCTCTGAACGGGGGCAGGCCCCCCACCCCACCGAAAGGCAGCCACCCAGAAGTTCACAGGACCTGATGGCCCCGGGGACCCAGCGCACTGGTCCCCGGCCCCCAAGAGGGAGGGCCCTGCGGCTTCATGGCCGGGCTCAGGTCAGCTTCCGAGCTCCGTGGAGACTCACGCTGTCTGCAAATGCCGAATCAGAGAACAAACTCCTCCCTGGCCGCGTCAGTATTCTGGAGACGTGTGTGTGGACATGTGGCCGGCCCAGCTTGGCCTGCGGCTGCGTGGCCACCCTCTGAGCGAGCGCTTCGTGGCGGCAGCACAGAAGGGTGAGGACCCAAAACTAATGAATGAAAATATGGCTCAGGAGATTTAAGACAGACAGACACGCAGAGACGGCTCGGACTTGGGTCTCAGTCTCGGGAACGTGGGTGCCCAGCCCGATGGAAGGACACAGCAGGAGCTCGGCGGCGGCGGAGCCTCCGTCAGACGGGCCAGGACTGCTCTGGCTGCAGTCCTGCCCCGACTTGGTCGCCCCCGATGGCCCTGGGTGGCCGTGGCTGCAGCCCTGTTTCATGGCTGCGAAGGCCACAGGCACGGAGCTAGAGGGTGGCAGCCGGTCAGTCTCGCTGGTCCGGCCCTGGAGCCTGTGGCCGGGAACTGCGCTTGGAAACCTGTGTCTTCTCACAACAGCCCGTCCCTCGGGGGCTGCAGTGTCCCCGGCCCTGTGTCCCCAACTCTGAGTGGGCATGTCAGTTCCCTACTGCCCCTGTCACCAGTGACAGAAGCGGGGGGCCTTAATGTGTCCACCTTCTGTTGTCCTTCTACGGGACAGAAGTGCAAAGTGCATTTCACTGAGCAAGAATCAAGGACTCCAGAGGCCTGACTCCCTCTGGAAACTCCAGGAGGGGCCTCTTCCCTTGCCGCTTCCAGCTTCTGGAGCCACCTGCGGTCTTTGCACGTGGCTCCTTCCTCTGCCTTCGGCTCTCTCCTCTGCTCCCACTGTCACACAGCGAGCGGCCTGGGGACTATGGCCAGGCCTCTCCTGATAGCCCCAGACGTACCTTTTTTTTTTTAAGATTTTTATTTATTTACGCATGCAAGAACTGGGGTACAGGCCAGAGGCTGGGGGTGAGAGGAGTCACCAGAGCCAGAGTAGGGAGCAGAACAGGCAGATTGACTGAAACACACTGCTGAGGGGAGCAGCGGGGAGGCAGGAGAGGTCTGCTGCGCCCTGTGCGTCCCCTCCCTGGCTGGGAATGCTTCCTAGTGCCCAGCCCTAGATGATCTCTTTAATGAGGGACCCTTAATTTAATCATAGTTGGAAAGTCCCTTTTATCATGGAAGGGAAAATAGTCACTGGCTTGGGGTTTAGGATGTGGATGTTTTTGGGGAAACCCCACCTTCCACACAGGAACGCTCTGGGGAGGCCACAGCAAGATAGCCCCTGACTGTGAAGTGAATAAAGCCTGAGCGAGCCCATGAGATGCTCCCTGCAATTCCTAGCCCTTAACTGACAGGCAGGGCTGGTCACTTGTAGCCTTTAGCAAGAAGGCGGGTGTCCTGAAGGGGGAGTCAGCCAGGCGCTGTGCACCTGGAGTAGCCAGCGTGTTGGGGACCGGCGTGGCACCTTCCTCTGAGCTGTTTTCTAGACTGGGTGTAGTTCCAGCCTGGCCAGGGCTGAATTCGCTCATGACCCTCCCCCCACTTTCCTTATTCTGATTCTAAGCCCTCAAGTGCCTCTGGCAGCTGATTTGCTCCCTACCCCTGAGAGGCGCTAGAGGGGACTCCCAAGAGCCTGCGCTGCTCCCTTGTGAGCTGGGCTGCCCCATCCTGAGCCCTGAGCCTGAGCACTGAGCCCGCACCCTGAAGCTGAGCCCTGAGGCCTGAGCCCTGAGCACTGAGGCTGAGGCTGAGCCTGAGCCTGAGCCCTGAGCCCTGAGGCCTGAACCCTGAGCCCTGAGCCCTGAGCCCTGAGACCTGAGGTGTAAGCCTGAGCCCGAGCCCGAGCCCTGAGCCCTGAGCCCTGAGCCCTGAGCCCTGAGCCCCGAGCCCTGAGCCCTGAGCCCTGAGCCCTGAGCCTGAGCCCTGAGCCCTGAGCCCCGAGCCCCGAGCCCTGAGCCCTGAGCCTGAGCCCTGAGCCCTGAGCCTGAGCCCTAAGCCTGAGCCCTGAGCCCGAGCCCTGAGCCCTGAGGTGTAAGCCTGAGCCCTGAGCTCTGAACCCTGAGCCCTNTGAGCCCCGAGCCCCGAGCCCTGAGCCCCGAGCCTGAGGCCTGAGGCCTGAGGCCTGAGGCCCAAGCCCGAGCCCTGAGCCTGAGCCCTGAGCCCTGAGCCTGCACCCTGAGCCCTGAGCCTGAGCCCGAGCCCTGAGCCCTGAGGCCCAAGCCCGAGCCCTGAGCCTGAGCCCTGAGCCCTGAGCCCTGAGCCCTGAGCCCGAGCCCTGAGCCCTGAGGTGTAAGCCTGAGCCCTGAGCCCTGAGGCCCGAGCCCGAGCCCTGAGGCCCGAGCCCTGAGCCCTGAGCCCTGAGCCTGAGCCTGAGCCTGAACCTGAACCCTGAGGTGCAAGCCTGAGCCCCGAGCCCGAGCCCTGAGCCCTGAGCCCAGCTTTCTGGGCCTGGCTCTCTGGGCCTGGTGCGTGCGCTCTCTAGCCTGTGGCTTGCTGGCCCAGCAGGGCCCTGCTCCCTAGGGCTCGTCTCAGGACTACGCCCCTGCCTGGGTGCTCTGATCGCAAGAGCACCCCCTTCACACAGACCCCTCCCCGTGCCCTGCACTTCACAGTGTGCTTCTGCGCACTCCTGTTCTGGACAAAGCCTGGTCTGTCTGTCGCCCCAGCTCTGTGCCTTTGTCCATCTGTCCCTGCCCGCTGGAGCCTGACTCACAGGGAAGACAGACACTGAGGGGAAAAGCTAATCACAGGTGTGGTCATCGCTGCCAAGGCCCGGGCAGGTGAGTCGTGTGCAAGCTGTGACAGGCCGAGGTGGCCCTTGTCGGGGCAAGTGAATGCCTGTGGTAAAGGGGACGCTATTCCTGGTGTCAGCGTCGCCGTGGTGGAGGGTCCCGGAGCCCCAGAGTTGAAGGAATTGCGAAGGCAAGCGTGTGTGTCCGGTTGCCTCTCGTCAGCCAGAGCGACTGGGTGCTGACTGTGCAGGCCCGGAGATAGCTGCTGGGGCCAGCGTTGTGCAGACGATGTGACCTCCAGAAGGCTGCAGGCCAGCTGGGCGAGGACGGGTGTTCTTCAGTCAGCGTTCCTCCTCAGGGGACTGCTGTTCCTGGGGCTGGGAGCTTCCTCACTCTATAGCACCGTAGATTGTTCCCGCGGTAAGCACATCTCTGTCTGGGCAGGCCCTCTCCTTCCCAGGGCGCTCCCTGGAGGGCTAGGTTGTGTCTGATGTTGCTCACAGAGCAAGACCAAAGGCCTTCCCCGTGTGGCCTTGCCACGCTGGAAGTCATGAGACGGGCGTGCCTCAGCCTCCACCCTCTCCCCTCACCTGGCCTGCCCTCCCCACCCGAGGTCCTCCACCCCAGCTCTGGGAGTGCCGGTGGGCAGGGGCGCCGCGTGAGGGGTCCTGCCGCCGCAGCAGAGGTGCCGTCGTGCCAGGCTCCGCTGGAGGGTGGCTGGCTCTCTGCTGAGCCTGCTGTGTGGCCGGCACCGCCCTGGGCCTGGCGGTGGTGACTTGGCTGGGGAGCCCGGCGCACCGTCGAGGTGCCCTCCGGGAGCGTGGAGCGCGTGCAGGGTGGCGGTGGGCGTGCCCGGCTCTCGGAGGAGTTGTGACTGAAGAGCTGGCAGGGAGGCGTCGGCGGGGCCCTGGCCTCAGTTGCCAAGGGCCCTGGGCTGAGGAGCGGGACAGCCCCTCGCCGATCCGGACGCCTGTTCGGAGGGTCTCAGTCGGGGGAGGCGGCCGTGGTGTCTGACAGTCAGCGCAGTGGCAAACCTCTGCCGCTCCAGCAGTGCCTCCTGCGGCTCTGGGGGACGGCGAGGCCCACATCTCGCCACTGGATCCAGAACGTTCGAAATCCCTAAGGTTCTTCCTAAGTCTGCGGCAAACTCATTTTGTGGCAAAAACCTGACCTGAATTGATGCAAGACTAATTACAGACTTTAAAAATATCTCTCCTGGGCGACTGTCTATATGGTGCTAGGTAGGAATACTGCATGTGTGATTGTGGGGTGCTGCCGAGACTCTGGGGGTGTCCCACCGTGCACACCTCCAATCCCTGCGCTCACTTGGCCGACAGGCCCCGCGACAGCACCAGGCACTACCCCAGGACTCCTGGCCCCGGCCTGCGCCCGTGGGGCTGGGCTGGCTGCAGCTCGGGCCCTGAGCCATGCCCCTCTGCGGAGCCCGTGGGGCAACATGCAAACGAGGACATGGTGGAGGTGGGCCAGGGAGAGGCAGGGCCCCGGCTTGAGGGTGCTTTCTGTCTGGCTGGAGGGCTGGGGCCTGGAGAGGAGCATCAGAGCGCGGGGCACTTGGGGAAGGAGGGGGTCCCCGCGAGCGAGCGAGCACTTGGTGCCTCTTGAGACTTTGCTCACACACACCTGCCACGAAGACTCGCTGCACGCTGGGTAGTGGGGCTGTCCTCGTCGCATACGTGGCTGCCCTTCTGCTGGCCGGGCGTCACGCACGTATTTGGGGTGCATGGCCACAGAAATAGAAATCAAGGCATGAGCTAGAGATGTAAGCACAAATTAAAAAGCATTTTCTTTTTATCGGCGGTACAAGACCCACCTGCCTTCACCTGCTGATCAGTGTGGAAAGTGCTTCAGCGCTCGGCGCGGACGTGGGGCCTGGCTCTCCACCCAGCCCGCGCAGACACTCGCCCTAACGGCGGCCCTCCCCGAGAGACCCCGCCCTGGACATGTCGCTGCCCACGGGGAGGCGCGTCACTGGCTTTCTTTTAAAATTGTGTTACTCGTTTTTCCACCCACCCACTGAGTAGACAGGATTTGTTGAAATTTGACTTGCACGTTTCCATCCTTCCTGATGACAATCAGATGTTTTATTGTAAACCGAACCGAACAGCTGGGGTGTAGACCAGAGGTATGGGGTGGTGAAAGCAGTCACCAGAGACAGAGCGGGAGCAGAACAGGCAGATCTATTGAAACACTGCTGAGGGCAGCAGCAGGGAGACAGGAAAAGTCTGCTGCGCCATGTGGGTCCCCTCCCTGGCCGGGGATGGAAGGTAGGCTGTAGCGGAGATAATGCTGAGACTTAACCTCTAGACCACCAAGGAGACCCGTGAAGATACTGTATTTTAAAATTCTTAACATGTGGGTCCAAAACTCATTGAGTTGGTTGGGAAGTTTTTAGCAGAGCAGGTTTTGGGAGTTTGCATATGAGAGTTTTTGTGAGTTGCGGATTTATATTGCTTTTGGTAACGAGCTCCTGTGACAGTAGAGATGTTTCCAGAGCCGCTTTTCCAGAATGCTCTGCCTGGCCTAGTTTCTCCCAAAGAGTAGGTTCTTTGTCATTCATCACAAAAGCTGCTTGCCCGTGGGGGGCAGAGGGGAATGCGGACTCAGAGCGGCTGTTACCTGAAGGGAGGCGCGTGGACGGTGGTTGTGTTATCCCATTCCCCCTTGCTTTCCTGAAGGGTGGTCAGAGAGCCTGGGGCACAGGCGGCCCGGGTTCTGCCCTCATTTCGGACGTGCTGGAAAACGCTCCTGTTCTACCCGCTAAGCCTCCTACTTATCAGTCCCTCAGCTTCAGCGATTGGCAGCGTTTTGCTGTCTGATTGCACATGCCCCCCTCCCTTTAGGAAGTAAACCCCAGACCTCAAGCTCTTTCCCCCCTTAAATAAATCTGCCTGCATCTCTGCTTGGTAAGGACGTTTAGCAACTTTTTCTTTGCTTTGAGGTCACTCACGCCTCAGGAAGTTGCAAAAATATCGAGTCCCTTGTGCCTTCTTCCTGACATCACTCTGTCGGGCAGTGTCAAAACCAGGAAGTGGACATCAGTGCAGCGCTGTTGACCAGGTGGCAGTCACTTCCGGTTCCACTGTGTGTGTGTGTGTGTGTGAGTGATTTTATCTCCTGTCAAGACGCAGCTTGCCTCATCCTGGAGGAATGCCTTCTTACGTCTGCACACACACACCTTGATTGCCGTCCTCAGCCGCCACTTATCAGCACCCATCTCTATAGATTCGTCATCTGAGGATGTAGTGTAAACGAACCCGGTGGCTGGAACCTTTGGAGACGGCTGTTTTCACCACAGTCCAGCGTCCTCCACCCCCGTTCTGTGTTCCTTTCGGGGACCAAGTCGCGCCTCCCTCTGGGCCAGCGCTTCCTTAACCTTTCACCAGCACGGCATTTGGGTGGTTTCCAGGTTTTGGTGGCTGCACACACAGCCGCCCTGAACGTTGGTGTCTCGTTTTACTGTGAGTGCCGGTTTTCATTTCTCCGGGGTGGTTTCGTTTCTCAGGGTGGTTGCTGGGTGGGACGGCGAGTGTGAGTTAGTTTTATAGGAACCTGCCAGACCGTTTTCCAGAGTGGCGCAGGCTCTTGGTTCTCACCTGCAGCGTTTGTGAGATCCGCTTTCTCTAACTCGTCTGGCTGTTGTGGCTGTTTGTATTTATAGGCTTCGTGATAGCTCCTTGTGATTTTAGCTTGCACTTCCAGTCGCTGATGATGTTAAACATTGTGTTTCTTTACTGCCATGCAACCTTATTTTTTTCTTCATTTAGCTTTCTTGAGTAAAGAAGCCATGTCTTTGGTGTATTTTCTAAGTGGATTCTCTGAGAGCCAGTTGAGCCCTGGATTTTCTTGCGGTGTGTTGGCGCTAGACAGATGTCAGGTCTGTGGCTTGCAAATATTTTTTTTCCTACTTGGCTTCTCTTTTTAGCTCTTAACAAGAACAAAGGTTCCTCGTGAAGTCCAGTGTACTTTCCTTTTCATGGGTCATGCTTTTGGTGCCCCATCTAAGAACGCTTTGCCTAGCTAGCTCAAGGTTCCAGATTGTTCTCTCCTACAGCTTCTAAAAGTTTTGTAGTCTTACATTTCACATTTAAATCCTCAGTCCATTTTGATGCGACTTTGTTGGTAGCATAGGGGTTCAGGCTAGGCTCATCACCGCCGCCCCCAGGATGTCCCGTTGTCCCAGCTCGCTTATTGGGAAGATCATTCTTCTGCTGGAAAAGCCTTGCTTGTATCCACCCACCGCGAGGTCCTCACACCGCATGAAGGGGGCGAGGCCTCCCGGGTGTGTCCAGTTCCGAGGCCCGTTCCTCGCTGGCCCGTTAGCGTCGGCACCCGGGGCCTGTCTCTGAGCCTCAGACACTTTCGTTTCAAGTCCCCACTTGTTGCAGCCACACTGACGGCCCCTGCCCCAGCCTAGACCGGCTGCCTCGTCCTCGTGGAGCGAGGCTGTCCCACGCCGCTGCGTTTCCTGGGTCCTGGAGCTCAGTGCCAGGCTCCCTGGATTCCAGCCCCGTTCTGGCCGGGCCCTTTCTGGGTGCGCTTCCCGTGGGCCCCACCAGGAGGCTCCAGACTCCAGCTGCCCCAGCTCATGGATGTTGACCTCGACGTTAGGCCCAGGGGTGCTGCTGCCAGAGGTTCCCTGTCGGCCATTCACCTGCGGCTTCATCGCTCGACGCTGTGTCCAGAGCGGTACTTGTGTTAGGAGCGGCAGGCTTGTCGTTTTTAACGTAGTGCCGTCTCCGTTTGGTACAGCGCTGCCGCGGTAGCGCCGCCCTTGCCATTAAGGGTCACCCTGAGTGCAGAAAGGGGACGTGGCGGCCCTGGGAGGTGGAGTCCGCGCCCCAGCAGAGGGGTGGGGGCGGGCCAGGACTCGTGCGCTGCCGTCACGGCTGCAGTTGGTTATGTTCTTCGCGCCTTGGCCCCAGAGTCCTGGCCACTCGGAAGCCTTCCCTGGCCCTCTCCCGGGCTTGGCCGCGGCGTTGGGGCTGGCTTAGTGCTGGGCACTGGCCTGTGCGGCGCAGGGCTGGGCCTCCCGCTGCCCGGTCAAGTGGCGCAGGCGCAGAAGGAGCCCTGAGCGACTCGAGACCAAAGCGGATGTCCCGGCGCCCAGCCAGCCGGGGCTCTGGCGTGTTGTTGGGAAGACGAGCCCAGCAACTCCCGGGCCCCTAGTGCCCCTGCCAGGAGTTTAGTAGCCATCAGTTAAGAAAGTAATGGGAACCTGCTAGAACCTCTGGGGTTCTACGCTTCACCCGGTGCATTCCCCTTGCTGGGGGCACCCGGGCTGCACAGGTAAAGGGGGGTGCACCAAGACTCTGCCACAGCCTCTCCGGGGAGCCAAGGCACTGCCCCAGCCAGAGCACCAGCCTCTCCGAAGGCTGGGGCTGTGCCGTGGGGCCTGGGCAGGCAAGGGGCGCTCTGCAGCGGGTGCCAGCCTCAGCGTCCCCACTCACCTGCCCCAGCACACGCAGCGGACAGCTCGTGGAGCTGACCCGTTGCTGCCGTGGCCTGGGAGTAGGTGCGCCGTGGGCCCCCGAGGCTTCCGGGAGCCTCAAGTCCTGCCTTTTCCTGGGTGTGGGGGTGTCGCCGCTGCGCGTCAGCATGGCTCCATGTTTTCTGGGAATAGAATGAAAACCCTCCAACCATTTGGCGCTACCCGGGGCTGTGAAGCCAAGCTCCACGTTATTTTCCGCATCGCTAAGATGTGATGGTGCGACTTCAGTGTTGCTGTGAGGAAAGTGAGAAAACAGGATGGAGGCGGCGGCTTGTAAACCGCGACGCCCGCCCGTGCCGGTCTGCAGGTCCCAGGCCGCGTGCAGACTTGGCGAGCCGGGTCAGGCCACCAGCTCCCCGGTGGTGCCCGGAGGTCCCAGCTTCCCCCACCTCGGAAGGGCTCTCCTCCCCTCCCTCAAGCTGGGGGGCTCCCAGAGGGGAGGGGACGCCTCCCCCAGACCCCAGCTGTAGACAGTGTTCATGGGCCAGAGTCAGTCCAGGCTCTGGTTTGAGGGCGAGTCATCCACCTTCCTGAGAGGACTCCTCCTTGTGGCCTGAACCACCTGGGAAGGATGTGGGGGGCTCTGGCCAGAGTCCCTAGGCCCTCACATGTGAGTGAGCGAGCCCCGGGAAGGAGCTGGCCTGGGGTGTCTCCTCCCGTGGCAGGGCAGGCAAGGTCTGCACGGGGCCTCTGCATGCCGCGGGCAGTGGGGAGCAGCAGACTTGACCCCCCCTTTGCCCAGCAGGTGCGGGTCACGAGTCTGTGCATCTCCTCTGGCCCCCAGCTCCCCGTGTCTATGCATTTAATTTGGGATGACAGAGAGATGATGATTTACATCCCAAGTCTTCTTTAAGAAATACTTCCGGCGCTCGTGGGAGCTCTCGGGTGCTTACAGGAGCTATTCCTGGACCCGCAGCGCGGGTCCTCTTCAGCGCGCACCAGGCTGTGTGTAGACGCCGGCTCCGCTTCTGAGTTTCATTCTGGACTTGCCTGTTGTTTGGTGTGTTAGAGAAGGGTTATCTTTACAGGCACGGACACATGTAGAGGGGTCCCCTCGCATGAAAATGCAGGGCTAAGAGAAGAGTGGTGACGACGGAGGCGGGGCTGCTGGAGACGCTGGGGGTCGGAGCACGGCGGCGCTCCGTCCAGAGTCAGGCTGCGGGGCGGGTGCACCCCTGCCGGCCGGGTGTTGGTGGGTGCTGGCCGAGTGTCAGTGAGACCGGGAAGGGACCGTGAGAGGGCATCTGGACATCTCAGGGTGCAGGCTGGGCGTGGGGTTGGGCCTGGCCACTTTCTGGGCCAGATGGCAGAGACCCGGCCGGTTGGAGGTGGAGCTGGACTCCACTCTGCCGGCCGCGGCCACGGTGCTCCCCCCTCACTCTCGCCGCTTTCTTTCATCGTCAGTCTCCCAGTCCTGGGTCGCGTTGCAGGTTAGACTTCAGGGCCTCTGCTGCAGGGGGCGGGGTGACCCCAGGACGGCGCTGCCCAGCCCAAGCCTGTGGGCCTTGGTGCCTGGGGTGGGCGCGGGGGAGCTGCTTTGTTCTTTGAAAGTGGTCGTAGCCGCCAGCCTGGCACGTGGCTTCATGTGTACAAACTCCCAGCCGGAGAGGCTGGGCATAGCTCTGCCTCGGGCAGCCTCTGGGGTGCTTCTAACGGGAAGTCTTTAGTTTCTGCTGCCGTACCCCCAGCCCCGGGAGCCAGCGTGCCTTCATGTGCCCACCGCCTCCCCCTTTCCTTCCACCTGGAATCTTCCTCTGGCCAGTTTCCTCAACTCCATTCTTTGCTTTTCTGTGAAGTGTCTCAGCTTCTCTTTGAAATAAGCAGTGAAAATCAGTAGCTGGTAGACATGGGGAATGACCTTGGTGCTGAGTGTGGTGCTGGGAAGACAGAAGGAGGTCTTGTCTGGGGGGTGGGGAGCTGGGTCGCCAGGGAAGAGCAGAGGTGTGTGGGGAAGGGGCTCTGGCTGGAGAAGGTGCCTGGGGCAGGCTTTCAGGAGCAGTGGGGGGCCCCCAGAGTCTCCAGACAGCACAGCGGGGGTTTAGCTGTTAGGGAGACTGGGGAGAAGTGGCCAGGAAGAGGTGTCCACCCTTGGATGGCATCAGCCATAAATTAGGCTTTCTAGATTGGGGCGTGTGAAGAGGGTAGGGCTCAGCAGGTGGTTCTGAGCTCTGGTCCGAGGCCCAGCACCATTCCAGGGTCAGCTGAAGCAGAGCAGAGCCCCTGCCCGCTGGGAGCGTGTGTTCTGGTGGAAGGAGGAAGGCGGTTAACAGGGGCATGAATAGTCTGTTGATGTGGGCGGGTGGTAATGAGCGCTCTGGAGGAAATACAGCCAGGGGGCCAGGGAGACCTGGGTGGGTGGAGGAGGCACGGCCACATCTGAGCAGTGTCAGGGCAGAGCCCGAGAGCTGTGCCTGAGTGGGCTGCGTGGCAGGGCAGTGCAGACAGCCAGGGCAGAGGCCCTGAGGCGGTGTGCTGCGGCTTGGCTCGGTCAAGGAGGCCTGTGTGGCTGGACGGGAGGGTTGAGGTGGGCCTGGCATAGGGAGCCGGGCGGGCTCACCGCTGCCCACGGCAGCTGTTGAGTGGTGAGAACGGGAGGGCTGGTTCTTACCAACGTCGGGGCAGCTCACAGGACGGCTGTGTGGGGACTGGATGGCGGGGCAAGGGCGGAAGCAGAGGCTGGTCAGAGCCTGTCCTGTTCGCCCAGAGGAGAACGTGCCAGCGAGGGCCTGAGACGGGCTCCCCCTGGGCTTGTTCCGAAGTGGCCATGGACACCTAGAGGAGTCTGGCGCAGCCACTTGTGCCGGAAGGCGGCTCACGCTGTGATTTCTTTTCTCTAGACCACACCGTCGCTTCCTGCACGGCTTCTCTCAGGGAGTCCCCGGCTGCCGGCCACCATGACGGTGCGGGGGGCCGCGCTGGCCCCAGGTCCGGCGTTACCCACCGTCGCGGCAGCCTCCCCCAGCACCTCCGAGATCCCTGAGGGCAGCCCCACGGCCATGGAGCAGCCCGTGTTCCTGATGACAACCGCCGCGCAGGCCATCTCTGGCTTCTTTGTCTGGACGGCCCTGCTGATCACCTGCCACCAGGTACCCAGGGCATCGCCCCGGAGCCAGAGAGCCCCTGTGCCTTCGAGGAGGAGCCCGAGCGGTCTTGGTCCAGCCGTGCGTTAGTTGGGCTGGGGTAGAGCAGGCCGTGCGGCGGCAGCAACCAACTCAAATCTCAGGGGCTTCCCCAGTGAGAGTCCGCAGACAGCCCAGCCCGATGGGCCGGCCGCCATCCACCGGACAGCCCTGGGAGGGCGTGGGGCGACACGCCCTAGACACGGGGCCTCTCCATCGAGGGATGACCTCGTTATCTCTGTGCCCCTTCTCTGGGGCAGAGCTGCCACGTGCCGGCCTAAGCTGCAGGGGCAGGGGGGGTCAGCGACCTCTTTGTCGATGAGGGAGCAGAGGCTGGAGCGGGAGGAGGGTGGGCACGGCCAGGCCTGCACTGGCTGTCAGCAGAGCTGGGGTCGAAGTCGAGGCTCCTGTCCCTGCGGCCCGGCGGAGGCTGACGCTCTGGAGGGAGAGGTGGCGGGGTGCCCGGTGAAGCAGGGAGGGCAAGCCCCTTGCGTTCCCGTTACTCCTCACCTGCAGCCTGGGTCCGTCCCTTCCAGAAGCTGATTGTGTCCAAGGCAGCTGACTTGTAGCAGATGGGAAGATCTTGTTCTCTCCCTCTCTGGGCCCAGGGTGCTGTCCAGGAAGCCAGGACGGGCCGCGAGGCTCGAGCAGTTCCTGGCATTCTGTGCCCTGTCACTGTGCCGGCTTTCTAAAAACCGTGCTTCGTCCTCCCGCCTTCCCAGTGGGAGAGGGAGGCACGCAGAGAGACCATCACTGCAGCCACAGGCCAGTAGACGTGGGGCTCCGTCTGCCCCTCCTCCCACCCTGCAAGTCAGTAGAGGGGTAGAGTTGGAGTGGGGGGCACCGCCTGCCCACTGTGTTTGTTCTCAGTCCCCCAGGACCGGGCATGTGGGGAGGTGGGGATGGGACACACATGGGTTGAGGGGCCTGGACCCCACACACCCACCGCTTTCAAAGCTGGCTGTGCAGGCCCCCGGGGAGCCGTGGACACCCGCCACATCCAACTTGACTCGGCTGTGGTTGGGAGCCTGGCGTGGCGCCAGCCTTGCTGGTCTCCCGGTCTCTGCGCCCTCAGGTGCTCCGCGGCCTGACGTGGGAGGGTCTGTCGTCCGCTTAGAGGTCAGGCCGTAGCGCTCGGGCTGGCAGAGCGTCTCCTGCCGGCGGGTCCTCACCACCCAGTGCCCCCTCTGCCCAGATCTACATGCACCTGCGCTGCTACAGCTGCCCCAACGAGCAGCGCTACATCGTCCGCATCCTCTTCATCGTGCCCATCTACGCCTTCGACTCCTGGCTCAGCCTCCTCTTCTTCACCAACGACCAGTACTACGTGTACTTCGGCACTGTCCGCGACTGCTATGAGGGTAGGCGGCGGGGAGGGGCGGGGGCGGGAGGGGGCTTGGGTGGGTGCGAGGGGCAGGCAGCCTGCATGCCTACCCTGCGTGACATGGGGGCCCGGGAAGCCCCTCTGAGGGCCTCCCCAAGGACCGCCTGCATCTCCTCACCCTCCTCAGGCCCAAATCTGCAGGTGACCGACCGGCGGGGCCAGTGTCCCCTTGGGTGCACTTTGCAGCGTGGCTCCCCTCCCGGATGCCTTCACAATGTCCAAGCAGGGCCCGCGCCCCCATCCATGCCTTTGTGCTGGTGTCATCAGTGGGTGGGGCAGCAGTCAGCGCCCTGGGGCCCAGGTGCAGTCGGTGAAGGGCGGGCCTGGGCTCCGGACACCAGGCACCGGGCACCGGAGGTGGGGCTGGCTCGTCCCTCTCGCCTTAGCTTGGAGGGCTTTGCTGCAGCAGGCGGTCCACTCCGCCCCCATGTGGGGGACTGGCTGCCCTTCGGGGCCTGTTCTCGTGTGCACCGGGGGCGCATCGCCCACTGCAGGCCAGGCCTGCGCTGGACTCTGGGCGGCAGAGAGGGGCCGGCCCTCCCGCCTCCCTCGCTCGCCACCAGGACAGTGCTGCGGAGCCGGGATGTGGCTGTCACGCCCTGCTGGCCCGGAGCTCTGAGCAGGGAGGAGCGGCCAGAGAGGAGTCCGTGGCCTGGCCAGGAGGTGGGCAGAGCTGTGCAGCGGGCCGGCCCCGGCCAGAGGAGGGGCCTTTGCACTGGGGCGTAAGCCTGGGGCTGGGCAGCTTTGCAGCCACACGGAGAGACCAAGATCTCATACAGTGATGACGTTTGAGTGACGATCTGATGATGTTGACGTTTCACATGTGGAAACTGCAGTTTTGGAAAATCTCCATATGGAGTGGGGAGAGGCCAGAGGCCCCAAGTCAGGTCACAGGCCAGTGATGTCCCGACCGCCACCCGAACAGGCCAGCAGGGGCAGGAGGAGGGCCCTTGAATCAGGCGCTCTGGTGGCCACGCTCCTCCCCGCTTCGGGAGCAGTTTGTGGGGTCCAGGCCCTTCAGCCCACAACCCACAACTCACAGCCGCTTTTCTTTTCAATGAGACTCAATGGGGTGGTTTTCTCTACACTGACACCCCAGTGGCCTGCTCCCCTGCCCCTGGAGGGCTTCCCCCAGTCTTGGCTCCGTGGATTTGGGCTGCAGTCTGCTCCCCGCCCCGTAGGTCTCACTTTGGACGCCTGTGTTCCCAGGGTCTCCCAGAGCACAGGAGAGGCCTTTGGATTTGGAAATACCGGCACTCAGTGCGCCCCGCTGCTCCAGCCTCAGGCCTGCAGTGCACCCTCTCCTGCAGCCGCACCGGCCCTTTGCCCACTGGGCACATCACTGGGTGGTTTTTCTCTCCTTCCTGGAAAGCTCTTCCCGTGCCAGCTCCTCATCTTTCGTCTTGACCCCAGGGTGCCTGCGAGAGGTTGTCCCGTCACACTCACCCCAGCACCCTGCAAGTGGAGGCCTCCCTGGGTTCGCTATGGGTTGGCTCCTGCCTCCCCGAGTGGGCCGGCAGCTCTGCTGGAGCAGGTGCTCGCTAGAGTATGAATGAATGGGGACGTTATTAAACGCCTGCTGTGTGCTTTGCATTTGCCCACGTGGGGCCTCGTTGCCTCCTGCCCGCTCTGCCACGTGGGTCCTGGGGCTGGCCAGGTGAGGCTCCAGTGCCTGATGTTCATGGGGGCAGCAGAATCCCCAGAGGAACCCCAGTACCTCAGGAGCCCCGAAACCTGGGATGGGGGTGTGTTGTCCGAGGTTCATTTTCCTCTCAGCTGCCAGCCCTGCACAGGTGCTCGGGAGCGGCCTTGGCCCACGGGCCTCTTGGGAAGTGAAAGCTGCCCTTGCTGAGGCGGATGAGGGCCCCTTCTCCGCTGGCCTGAGGATGGGGGTGCAGGCAGAAGGGGGCACAGCCAGGGAGCCCCCGCACCATCCTCGCTCTGCGCCCTGGAGGCAGCAGGTGCTGGCGGCTCCCTGACTCCAGAAGCCTCTTTGTCCAGCCCTGCCTGCCCCAGCCCGGCCTGCCGTCCCCGCCGCGTGAGCTCACAGTCACTGCCCAGGCCCGCTGCGCCCTGGGGTCATCTGCTCTCAGTGACCCCCGGTGCTTTCACCCAGAGTGCTGCCAGCTGTTCTGGAGGGGCAGGAGGGGAGCGCGCTGGGGGTCCGGAGGAGCCGCTCGGAGCCGCCGGCTTTGAAGGCCGCTCCGAGGGCTCTCTGCCGGGCTGTGCGCAGACACGCGCTTTTCTTTTCAACGAGACTCAGTTTGCTGTTTCTGCCGTGATCTGTGCACGTGGTTGAAACGCAGACGCTGCCCTGACTCCCCTCACGCCCGAGTTCAAGGCACTTGCAGCTCTTTGAGCTGTTTCCTTCTGGAGTAACCTAAAAACAGACTCAGTGCTGTCTCTTGAATTTTCGGTGTTGCGTGGTGTGACGTAGGGACTCCTACTGTGCAAAGCTCGGGTCAGGTGTCCTCCCCAGCGCCCCCCACTCTTCCTTTGCCGTCATCTCAGCGTGACGGTGTCTCCTCTTCGCGTCCCGCTCCGTGTCTGCGCTGCTGCGTGTCTGTGAAGACGGTCCAGGCCTGAGCCCTGCTGCGTCCCGAGGCAGTGTTTGCTCCGGCCACGGCTCGTCTGGCCTCGCGCTTTGCTCTGCTCCCTGCATGCTGGCTGCCGACTCAGCCCACGCTGCGGCGGGACGGTGGTGCGGGCGCATCGTTCACTCAGCTCTGGGCCCCGCCCCGTACGTACCCTTGTGTGCTGCCCAGCGGCTCTGCTTTCAGACCTCCTGCTGCTGGGGCTGGCCCGGCCCCCACCTCCGTGCACCGCTGCACGGCCCCTGGGTGCCCCCTCTTGTGGTTTGCGCGCCCTCTTTGGCTAGAGCCCATCTTCAGGGACTTCCTGGGGAAGGGACGCCGGGCCGCGTCTGCAAACACGAGGCGGCTGTGGTTGCTGGTGGCCGGGGTGGGGCTCAGCTGCCCTGCTGTGCGTTACACTCTGCTGTGCTGCAGCCTCAGCGCCGTTTCAGGAACGCGGGCTGCACTTGCTCCTGACGCCTGCGTGCGACCCTCGCTCCTGACCGCACCTCCGTCCTGCGGTCTCACGGGAGCGTGCTGGCCGCCCTGCGCCCGTCAGCGTGGGACTCGAATCTGACGTCCTGGAAGCTGTTCCTCTGACGACCTTGCCCCTTCTGTGTCGTCCCCCCTCTAGGACTCCTGCGTGGGAGGAGCTTCCGGATGGAGCCTCCAGTATTGTTCTGGTTCTTTTTTTTCTTTTTGCTCCTTAGGAGGCTTTTTCTTTCTTTTGAAGTCTTTGCCTTTTGAGGTTTTCCTGTTGAAGGCTGTATTCTTTTATCATGTTGTAGAATGTCAGAAGCTCTTCACTCTGGAGTCCCTTGTTCTTGGTGTTGGAGAGAATCTCTTCTGTCTCTGGGGACGCTACAGTTTTCTTCTGTCCTCAGCATCATCTCTGTCTCTGCGCTGCTCTTGTCTGTGTTTGGTTTGGACCTTGGTGCCAGAGGCGCTCCTTGGCGTCCAGTGGCCCTGGCTGTCTTCTGTATAGAAGAGTGGGGCTCTCATCTGTGGAGCCCCTGCTGGGCGGCAGGGTGTGGGGTGTTTCCTGCAGTGGTGAGGGCCAGCAGCCACGGGGTCCTCTGACTGCAGCTGCTTCCCAGACAGGCCGTCTGCTCTCCTGCCTGGGGAGGGAGAGGTGCGCAGGCCGAGCTCAGCACAGGTGCACGTGCCGCCCTTCGTAATCAGACTTCATCTCTCCTCCGCATCTGCTCCGAAAGCCTTGCATTGCTGCCCCCAGCAGGCGGCGTTCTCTGAGGAAGGTCACTCTGCCTTGAGGGTGAGCCCTCGGCACCCCACGGAGAGTGCCGCTCCCACTCCCGGCCACCAGAACGCCCGTGCCATCCCAGGGAGTCACCCAGCGCCTTCCCAGCCAGGTGGCCCTCTCTGCTGCCTCTCTCCAGTGTCCTCCCTCGTTCTGGCAGGTTCTCACCTCCCTCTTATTCTCTGTTCTCATTGTGGTGGCATCTCGCACTGCAGGGGAGGGAGAGAACTGGTGAGCGAGCCCCGTGAATGGCTGTGGCGTTGCCGTCCCCTGAGAGGAGGGCTGAGCTGCAGAGACAGACGCTTCCTGTGCTGTCTGGGCTGGCCGAGGAGGTCTCCCTCGCAGTAGCGGTGGCCGCAGTCTCCCCACGTCCACGTCTTGTCACCGTTCGCGCCCACCTCCCGGTACCTAGTGGAGTGTATGTTGTCACCCCCATGTTCACAAACGTGAAGAGACTGAGTGGGCTGAGAAACCTGCTCAAGGCTGCCCAGAGCGTGACCGCCGGCGGCCAGGCCCAGCCTGCTCTCCGGGTCCTGCCGCGGAGCTGGGGCCCGGCAACGCTGAGCCGGGACGGGCTCGGGACGCAGCGCGGGGCTGGAGCTGGGGCTCTGCCTGCAGCCGCGGGCGCGCTCTCTCGTTGGGAAGGCTCCACATGCAGGAGGCCTCACTCACGCCGCTTCAGTGTGGACAAACTGAGAGCACAGCCAGGGTGGGCCTGGCAGGGGCTCAGACACCGCCCTCACCAGGCCCAGTGCCTTTGTGCCACCAGGGGACGCCTGGCTGGGTGTGGGCCCGGGGCCGTGGCTCTGACTGCCGGAATTACGAGGGATGAGTGATCAGATGCTGTCAGACATTCTGAGGACACCGCCGGCGAGGAGTCAGCACTGGCGCCCCAGTGGGCTCAGCAAAGCTCGGAACCCACGAGGGGGAGGAGGAGGGAACCGCTGGTGCCTGGGCCCACCCGGGGATCAGACCGGCCCTGTCTGGCGCTCTGGAAGGGCCCTCTGGCCCGTCCGTCCGTCCGTCCGTCTGTAGGACAGAGTGCCCCTGCCGTCTTCCTCTGGCCTCAGGCTCTGGTTCAGCTCCGCCCTGGTCCTCCTCCTCTGACCCGTGCTCGCCTGCTCAGTTCACGTTTGTACCTAGAACGGAGCTGGGGTTCCAGGGTCCCGAGAGACTGTCCCTCCCCTCCCTGGATGCCACTCAGCTGGGAGGGCTGGTCTACGGCTCCCTTGGTCACTCACGTGTCCCCACCGCCGGCACAGAGCCGGCACCGGGGCGGCTCTGCCGCATCTGGTGTCCTGGTGTCTGAGGCGCAGCGCCATGGCTGGCCGGAGGGGCGGTCAGGCGGCCAGCTTGCGGGCCGAGAGCCCCTTCCCCAGCTCCACGCCAGCCCCGGCCCTCTGCGTCCAGGGCCAGCGTGTGTTACCTGTGGTGAGCGTGAGCCGTCCGCCGCACCGGCGGGGGATGGGGCAGTGTTTTCACGGCTCGCTCATTTCCTCGGCGGGAGCAGTGTCCAGACGGTCAGTGAGTCTCGGCGTGGCTGCCTGAGTCATGCTGGGGGGCTGCCTGCCGCCATGTCTGAGGACGCCTTTTGACTCACTAATGGCTCTTTAAAGGAGATTGTCAGCAAATCGGCATTTCACAGACGGGCTGGCCCCAGAGTGCTACAAGGGCGGGACTCGTGAACAGAGCAAGGGCTTAGGAGTCTGGCGATTCTGAGCAGCAGGAGGCAGAGGGGCAGACGGCCGTGACCCTGGAGGCCACCGACGTGTCGGCGCCGGATGGGCGCGCTCAGGCCGGGCTCTGCTCAGGACCACCTGTGGACAGCCTGGCTTGGCGGGTGACCCCGGGCTGGGCTGGAGGGCCCTGGGCCCTCACGGTGCCTCGTGCACCCTGAGGAGGAGGGCGCGTCCCAGCCGGCGCGTGGCTGTGCCTGCCGGCCCGCCTCAGCCTCGTTCCGCCTTCCTCACTGATGGCGAGGTGCCCGTGCACTGCCGGTTCTCGTGGAGCCAGGGCTCGGCTCCCACCTGTGTGAAATTTAGTCTCTGGAAGACGCCTGGAGCACACTGCTCACCGGCCAGCCCTGCCGTGTCACATTCACCCCCGGTCCTGGCCGCGGCCCGAGGAGGCGCTGTTGGCCCAGCTTCTAGACGAGGAGACCCGGCGCAGGGCGCTTGGAAACCTGCCGGGGCACACCGCTTCCAGAGGCGGCCCGCCACCCACAGGGCAGCTTGCTCTGGACATGGCTCCCTGCCGCCTGGCTGCGTCCTTCCCCGAGGCCGCCCGAGGCGTGGTGTGCAAGTGAGTATGGCTGCAGGACAGAGGCTGCAAGGGGGAGGTGGCATCTCAGCAGGGTCAGACCCTGGGATCAGCAGGGCCACCAGAACGGGCCACTCCGGGGTGGTGAGTGAGAGCTCGGCCTGTCCAGGGCACGCCAGCGTGGTTTGCAGAGGTTCTAGGCGCTTCGCTTGCCGTGGGCGCAGAAACGACCAGACAAGCGCGGGCCTGCAGGCCAGCGATCCCGCAGGGCTTGGCGGGGTCCGTTTGCGCGGGCTTGGTGCCATCTTGGGCCTCAGCCGGAGAGCCCCGGCCGGCTGAGGGGTCACGTGCGCTGAGGTCTTCGGGGCTCCTGCTGAGCACACAGGCCTCTCCGGTGGCTCACGGGGCTTCACAGCCAGCGGACGAGCGTCTCAAGGGACGACCGAGGAGAGAGGCCTTCCTGCCCAGCATCAGGTGGCGCCAGCGCCCTTCCTCTGTGGCCCCCTCGCCCACTGGGGCCGAGAGCAGCGAGCCCCCGCCTCTGGGGGCCCGAGGCACGGACACGCCCCTGTGACTAACCTGTCCCTTCTTCCTGTCCCAGCATGGGCTGGGACAGAGGTTGTCAGCAGAATGGCTTCAAAGAAGGCTTGATGTGCCCCTCACTGCTGACACCCCCAAGTTCTTGTCGGTGAAGAACCGTGGGCGCTCAGTGGCGAAGCCGGCAGGCCAGCCTTCCTGAGCTGCCCGCAGGCCGAGCAGACGCTGCCCCCTGGAGAGGGAGGCAGACCAGTGGAGGCCGGGACGGCTGCTCAGCGGGCCCCACGCCCAGTGCCCTCTCGCTGCCACCTGGGAAGGCAGGTTCATGGTCACGCCCATCTGACCGAGGAGGAAACTGAGGCACACGAGCAGGCGGAGCGGCGTCTGCAGCCTGGCGTGTCTGGGTGGGGGTATAGCAGTCCCATGCTACCCGCCCCTGCCCCAGGGCGCCCGGCAGTGGGACCTGCCAGCGCAGACGCACAGAAGACACAGCACCCCGGCTGGGGGCGAGGGGCCCTGCTGGTGCAGGGAAGGAAGAGTTGGGGTAGCAGGGCCAAGTCAGGAGCTGCTCCCAGGTGGCCTGGAGCCTCCAGGGTCTCTGAGCTGTGGCTGTGCGGACAGGTGGCAGGGTCAGAGCACAGGGAGCCTGCGGCTGCAGGGCCCCAGGGTCTCCCTCGACCTTCCTGCCCCCCTGCGCCTGTCTCCACCCTGTCTGGACCTTGCTCCTTCTCTGAATAGTCTGCTGTGCCCTGCTCTTGGTCCCCAGCCCCCACGCCATCCTTTCCTCCCTGGTGCCCGCTGCTGTTCTCCCACCCTCTCCCTCTCCCTCCTCTCGGGCACCCCCGGCTTCCAGCCTCCCCTGCTGACCCGGCCGAGTCCTCTGACCGGAGACGGAGACGGCACGGCCAGGGCTGTGTCCAGCACAGCTGAGCCTGCGCGTCCTCCCCCCGCTGTGTCCGCGTCTGCGTCCCCTGCCACCGTGGCGCAGCGTGCGTCCTGTGCGGTGCAGGGCTGGTCCTCAGCAAGCGCGCCTGCTTCCCTGGCCCTTGCCCATCCTGTGCGCGTTGGGCGTCTGCCTGGCCTCCAGCGCTGCAGGTTAAGATGCCACCGCAGGCGGCGAGGGGTGGAGTGCGCGGTTTCTCCCGAGGTCCCCGGAAGAGGTTTTGTTGTAAAACGGTGATC
Source organism: Galemys pyrenaicus (assembly GCA_019455555.1). Classification (NCBI taxonomy): domain Eukaryota; kingdom Metazoa; phylum Chordata; class Mammalia; order Eulipotyphla; family Talpidae; genus Galemys; species Galemys pyrenaicus. The sequence continues at coordinate 1,604,201 of JAGFMF010011854.1, read as the reverse complement.
TAAACACGTGGAGAGAAAAGCACGTCAAATTAATAAATAATTACGAAGCGACACCCTCATATTATTAGGGTGCGTTGTCTCATGCCCAGAGCGTGCACAAGGCCCGCGCCCCGGCCCCCAGCGCGCCCAGCTGCCTCCCTGTGCGTGTGCTCTGCTCGTCCCTGCGCTGCGGCCCTCAGGGCACAGTCACACCCGCGCTTGGCTCAGGGGTTCTAGTGCCCCCGGCGCCTCCTGTTGCTGTACGTAATGGCTCTTTCCTTTCTGTGGCTGCTTTAAAATCCACCTTCCTGTCGACGTGAGTGGTTTTCTTTGGACTCTCCTAGCCTTGGTCATCTATAATTTCCTGAGCCTCTGCTACGAATACCTCGGAGGAGAGAGTTCCATCATGTCAGAGATCAGAGGGAAGCCCATTGAGTGAGTACGAAGTCTCCCCGGAGCCCCCTCCCGCACCCCGTGTCCTGGGCCTGATGTTCTTCAAGCCATCCTGGTGTCAGCTGGACACACAGACCACGACCTTGACCTGCTGTGCTGCTCCCGCACTTCCCGAGTGAGACCATTCGTTTGGACTCTGGGGAGCGCCTCTGGCTCTCTCCCTCCTGCTCTTGTCCCTTCCTGTTTGTGTGTCCGGTTTGCAGCCTCTGCAGTCTGTTTTTCAAGTTGGTTTGTGCCTCCTGCCTGGGCCAGTGCAAGCCAGCTCCCTTGTGCCCTGTCGCCCATGCCAGTGCTCTCGGGTGTCTCCCCGCTGAGGTGCTGGCCTCTGAGGCCGAGGAGTCTGCCCTTCCCACCCCCTCGCTTGGTCCCGCTCTGTGCGGTCTGTCTGCTGTGCCCGGCATCCGCTCTGAGGCCTGGCCCTCTGCTCACACGCCTCCTCACCTGTCTCTTGCAGGTCCAGCTGCGTGTATGGCACGTGCTGCCTCTGGGGGAAGACCTACTCCATTGGATTCCTGCGCTTCTGCAAGCAGGTGTGTGCCCCGGTGGCTGCCGGGTCGAGGTGCAGCCAGGGACCGGGGCCTGCGGCCTGCACTGCCCCTGGTGACAGGGGACTTGCTGCAGCTGTCCTGAGCCCCTTTGTCCAGTTCCCAAATCCCCCTGGGCACCCTAAGCCCAGCAGCCACTCCCCAAGTTGTAGGACGCACCTGCACCCGCGGGGTATGCTCTGAGGGCCAGCAGTAGAAGCCCCTGGAGTGTCTGATGCGGCAGTGGGTCCCAGACTCTTGCTCAGTTTGACCAAGTCTCAGGGTGTGACAGGACTCTAGAACCTCTTTGAACACTTCTTATTGACTGTGGCTGGAGCCCAGGGGGTCTCTGCATTGAAGGCACCATGGAGGGGCAGTCTAGTGTCTTCCAGGTCCTCAGCCAGGGGGTGGGGCAGCCTGGGGGCTGTGGGGCTGCTGTTACGTGCATGGCCGGGCGTCTCACCCTGAGTCTGCTCTCCTTTGTCCTCTCTGTGACCTTGGGTGAGCCTCTCTGAGCCTTAGTTTGCTATAAAATGGACAAAAGACGCTTAACTACAGCACGGTTTAGGGGCAGTTAGGCAATGGCCATAGAGCAGCCCCGCTGTCCTGTCCAGGAGGGGCGTTGGGTGCCACACCCAGCTGCGTGCCTCTGACGTGGCCTTGCAGGCTTCCACCGGGCCTGTGAGGCCTCTGCATCGCAGGAGCCACGGGCGGGTGAGGGCACAGAGAGCCCTGGGCCCCGGGGGCTGGCCTCGCCGCCAAGGAGCAGTGCTGCTGTGAGCCTCCTCCCCTGGGTCTGCCTAAGTCCCGAGTCTGGGAGGCAGAGAGCTAAAGCGCCTGGTTCAGGGTGGGTCTCGGCTCTGTTTACAGTGGTTGCGCCGCCCGGGGCCGGTGACTCACTGCCTCCTTTGATGACCGCTCGCTGTGCTCGTGCTGTGTGCAGAGCCTCGGTCCTGTGACCACGGCCACGTCTGGCCCTTGCCGTGAACGACCCCGGCCCCATGGGCTCCGATGTCGCTGTGTCATCCTGGAGGTGGCAGGGGGTTGTGCAAAGACAGACAACAAAAGAAGCCGCTTCTCGCCTGCCCCCGTGAGAGGGGAGGCCCTGCCGCTTTGCCCCATCGCACACGCGGGCCTGAGACGTCATCGGGGCTGGGCTGATGTCGCCTGTGCCCCCTCGGCTGGTCTGTGCTTGGGGCCACGGTTCTCAGGTCTGGGCCTGTGGGCAGCACCAGCCAGGGCAGGCAGCCTGCTGGCAGCTCTTGTGCTGCCCTGGGGCGCTGCGGCTCCTCTCTGCCCGGAGGGTGCTGGTCTTGTCTGCTAGGTGGGTGCAGAGCTGGGAGTTCGGGCTCTGTGACGCAGCATCCCCCCGCAGCGTCACACGGCTTCTCCCGCTCTCGCCACAGCTTGGCTGCCTGGCTCCCCTCAGGCCTCTCTGCTCCCCAGCCTGGCAGAAGCCTCGCTTCCGGGACCCACGTCCCCGCTCTAGGGGCCTGGGCTACTGGCGCTCTGCTCGCGTCGCCTCTGCAGCCAGTGCCACCTCCCTGGGGCCTGAAAGCTCGGACTCACTTGAGCTCACGGAATGGTGGTTCTGGTGGTTTTACGGGCACTGAGCACCTTGAGTCTGCCGGGCCTCTGGGGCGTTGTGGAGCCCTGGCTGCTGAGTCCTTTCAGAGGCCTTTCTTGACTGCACGGAGGCGGGGCGCCTCCAGGGAGACCCTTTACACTTCCGCTCCGCCTGCCAGGGCCGGGGCAGTCCGCTCAGCAGGGAGGGGCCCCCAGCTGAGTGTGCTCACCCCTGCTTCCTCAGCCGGTGTCGTGAGGCTGGAGCTCAGACCCCTTGTCGGGACCCAGACGTGGGCCTGGGCTGCTTCTGCTCCCTGCTCCGGGGCCTCTGCTTCCCCAGTGAGACGCAGGCCGTCGTTCACCGTGCGTTCCGCCGGAGCCTGGGGCTGGACGGCACTTGGGCCACAAGGTTGGGGGGGTCGCCCGCCCCAAGTGGCCAGTCTCCCCGCCAGGGCCTGGCTGTCCCGTCTCCCCTCCATCTCCCGCTGCTGCCCACACCCCCAGCACCCAGCCCCTGCACGCCTGCACTGCCTCTGGGCCTTGGTGTGAGCTGCTCCCCTCGCCCTGTTTCCCCGGCACACTCCTGTGGACCCCAGCTCCGCGCAGGCCTCTGTTGGTGTCTTCTGTCCCTGCTCCTCCACCACCGCCGTCCGTCTGCCCCTCACATCCTTCTGTCTTCACGCTCAGCAGTGCTGCATGCACTGCGCCCCTCCAGACAGCAGCCCCCTCAGGCAGGATGTGGGTCTCCCCCAGCTCCTCACAGCCCAGCTGGCCGGGGAGCCCCTCCCCGCGGGCCTGGCGCAGGCCCAGCTGGAGGAGCAGTTGCTCATCCTTGACGCGTGCGCTGCCCCCACAGGCCACCCTGCAGTTCTGCGTGGTGAAACCGCTCATGGCCGTCAGCACCGTGGTCCTCCAGGCCTTCGGCAAGTACCGGGACGGTGACTTTGAGTAAGCAGCGGTCCCCTGCCCCGGGGAGGCTGAAGTCCTGGCTCAGAGGGGGCGGCAGACCAGCCCTGCACCACAGCCTTGCTCGCGTGGAGGCTCCTCACTCTCCCACGCACCCCCGATTTGCAAGGCCTGAGCCAAGGGGTGGCTGAACCCGTCCTTGGCCTTGCCTCTGCCCTGGGAACCCACCATGCCCCCACCTCCGTGACCGGGCTGTGGGGCGCTGCCTGGGGTGGGCCCAGAATGCAGTGACCCCACCCAAGACAGAGTGAAGGGTCTGAGCCCAGGCCCCTGTGCAAGGCGTGCACACGTCTTACTGGGGGGTCCATGAAGGTGTCCATGTGTCCCCCGCGCCACCAGGGCAGCTCTGAGGGTGCAGGCGAGTGCAGAGGCTCAGGGGATGTGCCGTGGCTCACTGAGGAGCAGCCAAGCTGGCTCCCCCCTGACGCTGGGCCGAGACCTCCCAGCCTGGCCCGCCCGGAGCGCCTGCGCCCAGCCACGTGTGCGCGAGGCAGAGGTGGGGCTGGCTGTGCGGAGGGCAGGCGCCCTCGTCGGCCCCGGCGTCCTGCCCACTTGGGTCACTCGTGGCCACAGAACCTTGCCCAGGGCAGTGCTGAGGGCCCTGGGGGTGTTGGCAGGGCAAAGGAGGGAGGGGGCCCCTTGTCCCCCAAAGGTCTGCCACGCCAGAGCACCTCCCCACTCCCCGCAGCGTCACCAGCGGCTACCTCTACGTGACCATCATCTACAACATCTCCGTCAGCCTGGCGCTCTACGCCCTTTTCCTCTTCTACTTTGCCACCCGGGAGCTGCTCAGCGCCTACAGCCCCGTCCTCAAGTTCTTCATGGTCAAGTCCGTCATCTTCCTCTCCTTCTGGCAAGGTGAGCCCCCTCCGGCCGGTGAGGCCAGCCTGTGCTGCCTGTCCCTTCGCCTCAGCCTCTGCTCCCCTCGGGGTCCCCGGTGCCGTGGGGCCCCAGCAGTGGGGCCACCCCCCTGCTCAGTGGGGCCTTCAGCCTCGGGCGTCCACCGCGTGTGAAGTGCGGACCCTCTGGCCTTTCCTGGGCGCTACAGGGGAGCCCTGTGGGGCCACTTCATGGCTGGGGGAAGCCAGGGCACCCCTGTAATTGGTGGGGTCTCAGGGCTGGTGGCCAGCCAGGAGCTGGGCGAGTGGTCCTCCCTGGAGCCCTGGCTGCGAGCCGCACCCTGCCCTCGGAGGCAGCGGGACTCCGGTCCGGGCCAACGCCATCCGCCCCTCCAGGCATGCTCCTGGCCATCCTGGAGAAGTGCGGGGCCATCCCCAAGATCCACTCGGCCCGCGTGTCGGTGGGCGAGGGCACCGTGGCTGCCGGCTACCAGGACTTCATCATCTGCGTGGAGATGTTCTTCGCAGCGCTGGCCCTGCGGCACGCCTTCACCTACAAGGTCTACGCTGACAAGCGGCTGGACGCCCAAGGTAGGCCCCGTCTGGGGACGGCCCAGGGCCTGGCGGGCGTTGGTGGGCCCCGTTCAGGTGTGGCGAAGGCCACAGGGCCCGTCGTCACAAGGGGCGGGCCCTGGGGGCCAGACCCACGCATCTCTGGCACGGAGACCCCAAGAGGACGCGGCAGAGTCGCCACGGAAAGGTTAGGACAGGCCGTGGTGTGGACAAGCCCGGGGCACCGGTGCCGGCACGAGGCACTTCGGCCCTGTCTCGGGTTTCGGCCTGACTGTGTCACGGACACTCGATGGCCGTTTTAACAGCTTTCCTTTTACTCCTACTCGTCTTCCTCTTCGTTAGAGCAACTCATGTACCTCAGAAGGCCCCGGCGAGCCCTAAAAGCACCGTGGCTAGCCCCGGAGAGCCGCAGCCGTGGTCTGGCCTGGCCAAGGGCGCGCTTGCTCCGCTGCGGCTGGCCAGGAGCTACACGGGCTGCCGGGCACAGGGGTGTCGTGGGCCGGGCCGGGCGGCCAGGACACCCGAGAAAACTCATGGGGTCGGATGCGGGGACGCGGGAGCAGGAGTGTGGGGGGGCCCCTCCGGTCTGGCGTGTCCCCCTAGCAGTTGGGTACCCGCTGGCGTCCTTCCAAGTGGCTGGACATGAGGCGCCCGCTGCCCAGCTCACCGCCTGTGCAGGCCCTGGCCTGGCTCTCCAGCCTCCTCTCCTTGCCACAGCTCCTGGGTTGGGCAGGGGCCTTGAGATGCCCGTGCTGCCGGAGGCGCGGCCCAAACCAGACCCAGGCCCCGGCTCCCTGTGCCCGCGGCGCTATCCAACCCGCCTGCTGGCCGGGCAGGCCTGGCGCCAGGCACTGCGGGGCACGGTTCATACCACCTGCAGGCGTCCCGCCCACTTCCCACCGTGCCCCTGGTTGGAAGGGTCCGTGACCGCCTCCCCGTGTGAAGGCGGCACCTCTTGAACCTGGACCCTTGGGCCTCTCTTGGGCCTGGGCCAGGCAGACTGCGGCCTTGGGGAAGTCGCTCTTTGCCCGGAGTCTGGGGCCGTGTTTCTGCAGTGGTGGCCCTGCAGAGGCTGTGAGCCCCGCCGCCCCAGATACGCCACCCCTGCGGCGTGGTGCGGCTGAAATGCTGACAGGCAGGCCCACCCCAGCAGGGAAGCTGCTGCTCCCGCTGCCCACTCCCCACTGGTCTGGGCCAGGTGCCCCGCTGACTCGGCGCCAGCCTCCGGCTTGGGTGGGTGGGAGGTAGCTCAGGGATGACTGTGCGCGTGGCCTGCAGCCCGCCCCAGCCGGCCCTGACTTCCCCGTCTGAGAAGTGCTTCAGCGAGACTTCCGGTCCAGCTGCTCCAGCCGGACCTGGGAGACAGCGTGGGGGTGCAGATTTAGCCGCAGCCACTATTCTGGGTGCCCACGCTTCGTCCCCCAACCCCAGAAGAGGGCGTGCGCTCTGAGGGAGGAGCCACCCCCCGGACAGTGTCCTCGAGCCTGGGGGGGCGTGGGGCGCGGGGGCCTGGTGCTGGGGCGCCGGCTCGTGGGCAGGTGGCGCTCACTCAGCTGTCTCTTGTCTTCTCTATCTCTCCTGCTTCTCCCACCCCACCCACACCCCTCCTCTGCTTTGGCCCTGGGTTTGACCGGGGCAGTGCCGACTTACGGCCCTTACGGTAGGTTCTGCTGTCCGTCTGCACGTCTGTCCTGCACGTCCGTCCTGGTCGCTGTCACGGCATGCATCTCCCCCAGCTCCTCTGTGTCCCTGGCTCCTGCCCACAGGCACCCCTGGGTGGGAGAGCACAGACCCTGCCTGTCACGGCCCCCTCGTAGAGTTTGCCTGCTTCCGCCCTGGTCTGTCGTCCTGGGGTCCTGCTTGGTTCTGGGGGTCTCCAGCGGGGCCCTTGGCAGAGGACATGAAGGGGGAACCCGCCTCCCTTCTTGGCTTTGTGGCCTGAGCCCACACGCAAGGAGGGGTGCGGGGAGGGACCACGGGGCTGTCCTGAAGGAGATGGTCGGGTGCACTGCCTAGTGAGGGGCGCACCCCCAGGGAGGGGAGCCCCGCGAGGACCAGGCTCCACTGCAGGTCCCCCCCGCCTGCTGGACGCGGCTCCGGGCTGCTCACTCTCCCTCCGCTGAAGCTCGAGTTGCCCGGGGCTGCTGTCTCCTGCGCCCTTTCACGTCCCCGGTCATTCTGTCCGGGAGAGGGCCGCTGGTGGCACAGCGGGGCCCCCAGGATGAGGGTGGGGCTGAGCTGCCCGGCCCCCACCTCCCGGCCCAACCTGGTCCTCCTGCCCGCAGGCCACTGCGCCCCCATGAAGAGCATCTCCAGCAGCCTCAAGGAGACCATGAACCCGCACGACATCGTGCAGGACGCCATCCACAACTTCTCGCCCGCCTACCAGCAGTACACGCAGCAGTCCACCCTGGAGCCGGGGCCGCCCTGGCGCGGCAGCGCCCACGGCCTCTCGCGCTCCCACGGCCTCGGTGGCGGTGCGCGCGACCACGAGAAGACCCTCCTGCTCAGCTCCGACGACGAGTTCTAGTGCGGCGGCTGGCGGGAGGTGTGGCGCCGTGGCCCGGGGCAGGCACAGCTTTGGCATCGTCCTTTAACTTATTGGACCAGAAACACGTACCGCTTCCAGAGCAGCAGCCAGGCGCGTCTGCCGGGCACGGCCGGCCACCCAGGGACCGACAGGGCTGTTTCTACGGGGCCAAGGCTGCCCTGCCCGGTGAGGCGCAGGACACCTGGAGCCGCGTCCACGCCCCGCGGCGTCGGGACCAGCCGTGCCCAGCCCGGTGTCGTGAGCCAGGCTGGCCGCGGCCTCCCCGCCCAGACTCTTAGAGCCCACCCCGACCCCGTGCAATACTCGGACCTGGGCTCCGCGGCCTGCTCTGCCTCCCAGACCCCACCCTGACCCTTGCAGATCAGCCTTTCCCCACCCGCCCCCGCCAGGGCAGGCCGCCAGCATGCTGTGAGGTCGGAGCCAGACCCCTGAGCTACAGGTTCCCGGAGGGTGCTCAGGCGCCTCGGAGCAGGGGCCCTGGCCCGGAGGGCGTCTTCTCTGAAGGTTCACCTTCCACCCGCCTCGTGCCCCACCCTGTCTGCTGACAGCAGCCACCAGCCCACACTGCCCTTTGGCTTGGGGTCTCCTTCAAGCATTTTGGGCCTGGCCCTGCTTCCTGGCTGCTCACAGGGTCGGGGCTGCCCGCTTCCTCCTGGCCACAGTGCCCAGGGAAGGGGACGTGGGCAGGGCCTGCCGCTGGCCCCAGGGGGTGGGCGGGGTGCTCTCAGACTCAGACTCCTCCCTGGCCCCCTGTCCGCACAGGGCCTGGTGTCCTGCCTTGCCCAGCCCCGGCCCGTGTCCTCTGTGCCTTAGTCACACGTGAATGCTCCCTCCCCTGGGCCCTCACTCCCTGTGCAGCTGCGGCACTCAGGAGCTTGCAGTGCCCGGCCCAGCGCCCCTGGGCGGTCTCTGGAGGCCAGGACCACCGGCCCCCTGCACCGCCCCCACCCCACGCCCGGCAGAGTGTCCTGGCGCTCGGAGCCCAGAGAGCCACTTGGGTCTGGCCGCGGCGGCTTGGACGAGGGGTGAGGTGTCGGAACTTCACCCGAAATCTTTCTTGTTGGACCCTCCTGAAGACAGACCCCTCCCAGGGCGTGCAGGGGTGGGGCGGGCTCCATCTCAGTAGCCTTTCCGGCCTGGTGATCAAGCTGGGCCCGGGGGCCCAGGGCCAGCTCTCCTGTGGCAGGTGGGCCTGGCCAGCCAGCCCGGCTGCGGGGCGGCCCGGCACCTGCAGAACCCGCTGTCCCCACTCCCAGTTTGCGCTCACCAGTCTCGGATTGTCCTTCCAGGCCAAAGTCTGCTGCCACTCCCTGCCCTGGGGCTTTGCCCGGTGCCTGCTGCTGAGGGCTGAAAAGGGGGCTCCGGGCAGGGAGCTGGCGGCCCCTGGGCAGATGGGGGCTGGGAAGTCAAGCCGCCAGCCACCCCCTTCCTAGGATGGGTAACCTCCTTTTTGTTTTTTAATTCGCCCCTTCCCCCATAGGGTAGCTCTTTGTACATAAAAAGTACTTGAAGAGTGGGGCGTAGGGCATGTGAGAAGCCAGAGCCCCTAGTTTTGTACCCGTGTGACTGCGTGCGTCCCACCAGAAAGCCGCTCTATTTTGGTCTCTGTGACATTTTAAATGCGTGACAGAAGCGAGCAAATAAAGTGAGAAGGAAATATATATATGAGATAATATAGATTGTACTGAAACCTTCTCTGCCTGTGGGTGAGGTTTGTTCCATCCCTTTCCCCGCGCCCCCGCCCCACCCTCAGTCCCACCCTCAGTCCCTCAGTCAGAGGCGGGTTAGTGCTTGGGTAGCGGTGGGTAAACCTCCCTTCGGGGAGTGCAGGTGAGGCAGGATTCACCTTGCAGACGCTAAAACTGAGGCCCAGCCCGCTCTGGGCAGCGTCTCCCCTCCCCCGGCCAGCAGACCTGGGCAGTCTTGGTGACAGAGGGCCTCACTCCTCACACATCGCAGAAGGGCGCAGCCACCCGGTTCCTGCAGGTGTCTCCGGAGAGGGAGCTTTTGCGCTTTCTGGGCTCTCCTCAGCCTTCTGCACTCACCCTCTGGCCACCTTGGGCCTCTGGATGCCTCCTGAAGGGAGGCCTGGAATGGGGCTGGCTAGGCAGGTGCCTGGCACTCCGGGCACCTTCCACCGCCACCTCCTGCATGCCTTTTAGGGGCCTGGCCTGAGGCTGACAGAGCCGTTCAGGAATGCTGCGTGGGTGGGGGAAATTCCCAGGCAGCAGCCACCTCCCCTAGGCCCTCCCTAGGCCCTCCCGCAGCTTCCTCTGCCCTTTCCCCTCCCACAGCTGGCTGCGCTCAGCACCTTGGGATCAGGATGGAGGGGCTGGCAGGCCTCAGGATCAAACCAACCCTGTGGTTTGGCCCTTCCCGCACTTGCAAATCTGTCCCTTTGGCAAGGAATCCCCCAGGCTCACTATCCCCACCACGCAGACACCCTCCTGCTACGCAGCCCCAGTGCCCCGGCGAGCTTGCTGTGAGTTTGGGTTTGCAGCCCGCCCTCTTTCCGGTGCTTTTACTCAGGCCCTTCGGGACATACCTCTAGTGTAGCGATGGGTAAACTGAGGCTGCAAGAATCTAAAGTCAGCAAAGGTCATGCAGCTAAAAAAAGACACTTCAAACCCAGATCTCCCCACCCGGTAGACCTCGGTAGTCTCCCATGGGGGCTGGGCTAGGGGCGTGGGGCCGGCAGATTGGGTGGAAGTGGCATCTAAGTGAGACAGGTTCTGTTGCAGGCCAGCAGGGCAGAATCGAAGCCACACTCTCCTCCCTGTGCCTTTCGGAACATGGAACATGGGGAAAATATTTTCTACTTGGCAGTAGAAAACCAGACCTCCATGTGAAAGTGCTGGAGAGATTCCTCTTTAACCCAGACTTTTCCTCTCTGGGCAGGACACGCTGAAGGAACTGAAGGGACAGACGCCTGCGAGGGGAGTTTAACCCATTTCATTGTCCTGGTTTGGTTACCCAGGGAGGCCCCTGGGGTCCAGCCAAACAGATGGAAGGAAGGACAGATGTTTTAGCACCACCCTTCTGGGTTCCTGTCCATAACTCTCCCACCGCTCCCCCCTCCTGCCCCCCAAAGATGGCCCACATTGAGCTAGTTATGCTGCAGTTTTTTCATCAGCAAATAGGGGCTCTCCTACTTCCTCCCCAGCAGAAGGTCCTACCTGGGGTTGAAAGCAGAACCCAATCCTAGCCCCTCGCTTAGAACCCCCTCTCCAACATACCCGGAACATACACTTCTTTGTGGAAAAAGAGAACTTGACTTTATTCAGAAAGTCTATAAAATACAGAAGGCGGATAACTCGCTTACTGTAGGTCAGAAAATAAATAAATTCTGGGGACCAGGCAGTTTTTAAAAAACTTTTTTTTTGGTTATTGTTCCATCTGGCTTTCCCTAAATATAAGATAATGTGATTTATTTGTAGATATAAAATATAAAGTCCAGCTCAGGGCCACGCCCACTCTGCGCAGGAAGTGGACGTGAGGGCACTGGCTGGGGAGAATAACTTAGATTTGTGCAATAAATAAACAGCGGGGGGTGGGGGCGGCTGTATAAGTGCAGGGGGCGGGCTGGGCTCCCAGGAGAGTGGAGAACAGCAATCAGTGCCAGTGGTCACCCCACCCACAGCGGGCCCTCAAGGGGGTGTGGGGAACCTTTCCCTTCTAAGAACCCCCACCCCAGACTGCAGGCTCTGTCCTCTCATCTGCCCATGTGCCACTGTGGTCACCTTCTTGAACCCCTTGTCTTTGGCTGGCGAGCCCCTGGTGCAGGGCCGGGCCAGGCCTGCTCTTTCCCTCTCTCCCTCGCATCACCTTCTCTCTCCCTCTGCTACTTCCCGTGACTCAGAGAGCGCCGTCTCCCAGTCCTCCCTGTACTTTTTCCAGTCTCTGCCCAGGGTCTCCCTGAAAACCAGATCAGCAGTGGGAAGCCCTGGCTCTCGGTCACCACTGTACGCCAGTGGTCAGCTCTCCCGGCTCTGGGAGGCCAGCTCCTCAGGCCCGAAGCAGGGCGGGGAGCATCTCTTCCGGGGCTGGCAGCCCCACACACAGGTGAAAACCACCTGGCTGGCCTCGAATCCTGGGAAGGGGGAGGGGCTGTAGGCACAGTCTGAGCAAAGTTTACAAAACGAGGGTGGCCCTCTTTTCTCCCAAAGCCCTTCTCAAACCTGCTGTCTCGGGTGCTCCCCACCTAAGACTGAACTGAACCCAAGGGAGGCCCACCCCAGTCCACCACCAATCTCTCCAAAGTTGCTCCGCCCCAGAGTCATTAGGTCCTAATTTCAGGGGGTGCTGGAGGAAGACTGACTCAGGATGGGGACTTGTAGTCACCACAGGGGGTGGTGACTGCAGGGAACTTGCACCTGGGGTAGGGTCAGGTTTCATTTAGGCACTTTGGGGGACGGGAGCTGGGGGTCGTGGGCGTGGCTTGGGCGGGGCGTGGGCTTGGGCGGGGCGCGGCAGGGACTATGAACAGGAGGCGGGCCCGGGGGCGGGGCCCGGGGCGGGGTGGGGCCCGGGGGCGGGGCCAGGCCCCGGGCTGTGCCCCGGCCCCGGGGCCGATTTGACGATGGTGATGACGCTGGCGGGCGCCACCAACGTGGCGGGCCCGCGGGCGGCGGCCACCGAGCGCGCGAAGCCCTGCAGCGCCTCGCACTTGCCGCGCAGCGCGTCGAGCTCCAGGCGCATGGCGGCGTTCTCGCGCGCCAGCTTGTCCACCTCGCGCTCCAGCTCCGACTTCTGCTTCTGCAGCTCCTCCTTCTGGCACACGCGCTTCACGCGGCAGCTGGCCGCGTAGCCGCGGTTCTTGAGCGTGCGGCGCCGCTGCTTGAGCCGCGTCACCTCCTCGGCCGAGAGCCCGCGCAGGTGCCGGTTCAGCTCGCGCACCGACAGCCCCATCAGCGCCTCGTCAGACAGGTGCGGCGTGTTCTCGCTCAGCTCGCGCTTGATCTGTGGGCGGCACGGTGGGCGCTTGAGGAACAGGGGCCCTGGGTCGCACCCCTGTGCTGGGGGCTGGGGGCTGGGGGGGCCTTCACTCTCAGTGCTCCCCCTTCATCGTCGTAGGCTGAGGTGGTGGCTGGACTTGTTCCAAGACCCAGATGGGGGACTGACCTGACCAAGCCCGGATCTGAACACAAAAGGACCACCCCAGGGCTCAGCCTGTATTCTAACCCAGCGCCCCGCGGGGACTCCCGGGAGAGCCCCGAAAAACGTCTCTGAAGCCCTGTAGCCCAATGGGCATCGCTGAGTAGAGAAGCAGGCCCAGAGAGGGAAGTGACATGTGACCAGAGTCCAGGCCTTGTGGCCTCAAGAATGACTGGTGCCTGCTGAGCTTCCTCCCCTCAGCTGGTTCCAGGAACTGGAGGGAAAGTTGGGCAGAGAGGGAGAGGGGGGCTGGGGACAAGGGGGGGGGTGTCTCCTCACCTTCAGGGCTTTGCTGGATAAGGGATCCACAGACATGTTTGCAGAGAGTGCCCTCTGGGCTGAGATCTAAAGGAGAGAGGACACTGGAATCGCTTTTCCGCCACTTAGAATAAAATCCAGACTCAGTTTCTTGGCATTCAAGGCTCCTGCTGTCTTGGAACTGGTTTCATACCACCTTCCTCTGTCCCAGCACAGTGGCCTCTGAATTGCTCAGTCCAGCCTCAGGGCCTTGGCACATGCTGTTTGTTCTCTAGTGTTCTCTTTCTTTTATCTGCCCATCGAGACGCTCGTCATTTAGACGCCCCACCGCCACCTCTTCCAAGAGGTCTGACTGTCTCAGCGAAAGCACCTCATTTACAAACCTTCGTAACAGTCTCCTCGTCTGCAGTTATTTTATGTTTGGTTACTTGTTCGTGGCCTGTCTCTCCCTGCCTCTCCTCTTCCACTCATGTAAGACGGAGGGCAGAGGCCCAGCCTGTCTTACTACTGCGTCTATATGCCTAAATTGCCTGGCACATACTAGGTGCTCAGTAAACAGGCACCAAATGCATAAACCCCTTCCCACCCTACCCCAGCCATTATTCCACACGGGACCAGACTTACCTATTTGATCTGATTTTTTTAAAATCTTTTTTCACTATAACTTACGTATAGCTTGCATATGGAAAAGTACACAAAATGCACTAGTCAGCAATTTTCTCAAAGTTCAGCCAGAACCCACCAATCTGACCCAACAAGTCCTACCCTCCCCTGCTGAGCTACCTCCTCCTGTGTTTGGGGAAAGCTTCCCTTGCCTGGGGGATGTCCAGCACTAATTCAGGGCTGCCCTGGGCAGATGGGACAGAAATGACCCTCCCTGCCTCACCCCTCTGGGCTTGAAAGCCTCGTGGTCACTTAAATACGTATTAAGGGCCTCTCTGGTGGCACAGGGGTTGAGCGCCGCACTGTGAAGCATCCACAACTACTGCAGCACGGGTTTCATCCCTGCTGCCAGCCGGGGGTGGGAGGACCCACGTGGCACAGCAGACCTCTCCTTCCTCGCCCGCTGCTCCCCTCAGCAGTGTGTTTCGGTCGATCTGCCTGTTCTGCTCCCTGCTCTGTCTCTAGCGGATCCTCTCACAGCCCTGGACTCTGGCCTGTACCCCAGCTCTTGTATGTAAAAAAAACAAAACAAAACAGATCATTCTAGTCCTCTCTCAGGACCCCCCATCTGAGTGGCTCCATTTCCCTGGGACCAGTCAAAGTCGGCACCGGGACCCACGGGCCTGGTGTGCTGTGTGTGGCCTCAGCGCCCATCTCTCTTCGCTTTCCGCTCCGGGCACACCCGCCTCTTGCCTTGTCACGCTCTCCCCAGAGCCTTTGCACTGGCCGTTCCCTCTGCCTGGCATTCTCCTCTCCTCCCCTCCCACAATGTTCACTTCCTTGCCTCCTTCAGGTCATCTTCAAATCTCACGTCCTCACTTGATTCAGAATTCCCAACCCCTGACGCACACAGCTCCTGCCTCCTGTTTCTCTAGAGTGTTCTTCACCAGACATAATTATTGTTATTACCCACGTATATCTAGTATTTCTTCAGCGCCAGTTCCCTGCTTGCTTGCCGCTCCCTTGGCTCCCCCCTGCCGGGGCCCCAGAGCCTGCAGCGAGCCGGGCACACATTCTCGCTTAAGTCATAGTTGTTGAATTCTCAGTGTGACTCAGACTGTAGTGGGGACAGGACAGGCATTCCCAGGAAGCCCCCGGCCCCTCCAGGCCTACGCGGCCAGGGGTTCTGACAGCCCGGAGGGAAGCAGGGAGTGAAATTGGGAAGGGAAGTTGGCAATCTACCGGCCACCACAGTGCAGGGCCCGGAGGGACTGCGGAGGCAGCTGTCCCTGGGGAAACAGGCCCGGGAAGCCCCAAGTCACACCCCGGCGTCCACCACCTGGAGACTCTCGTCAACTACCCCACCAGGCCTGTCCTTCAAGACAAGTCCCTAAAATGGCCACTGCGCGTGCGCGCGCGCGCACACACACACACACACACACACACACAAGAGAGCTACCTCCAAGCTTCTCTGCTGGCCTCCACTGCAAGCATCCGCTCATATCACCACGCAGATGCCTTCCATGGCTCCCTACAGTCCTGGAGGCAAAGTCCAGGTGTACCCACTGGGTACCCCAGACTCTTCCCACCACTGTCCACCTCCCCTTTGCCCTCCAGTCATGTGGAATCTCTTTCACGCCTTCCCTCTATGCTTTCTTGGGCTGCTCCACACCCTGTGACATTCCCCTTTCCCAGTTTGTCTAGCAGACTCCTACTCATCCCTCTGCCATGGGAGCAGACACTGCCTCCTCCAGGAAGCCCTCCCTGACCTCTAAATGTGTTTGGCACATCCCACCCCACCCTTCTCCCGTGTTGTAATTAATGGTCTGTTTCCTTGTCTCCCCCCACCAGACAGGGAGTGGGCCAAGGCAGTTCTGGATGCTGAGGCAGCGTCTGACCCAAGCGCCAAGCTCAAGCCCAGCTGAATACCGTCCATCCGAGAGAAAAATTTTCTGGCCCTGTTTCAAATTCTTCCGCTTTCCATCTGACTCCTTGCTTCTGCGTGGAGCCGGGAGGATGAGAAGGGAGCAAGAGGGAATCTGTGCTCACGCTATTTGGCCCCCTGGTGGGAGGGGTCCCAAGAGAGGAGCACTGCATTGAGAGTCAGGTCTTGGGTCCAGTCCCTTGTGTTTTTTCCAGACTGTGTGACCCGCAGGCTTGGAACCACACCTGCCTCGCAAACTTCCTGTGGAACTAGGTGGCATAGGCTATAGAGGTGAGTGAACCCCTGGGATTCTCAGAATTGCCGTCTGTCCAGGCGGGGTCAGGCCTACAGTGACCACTGGAAACTTGGACTCTTCATCTCCCAGTGGCGGGGTCCCCCAGCCCATCTGGTTCCACTGCCTCCCTTTCCCCAAGGTGAAGTGGTACCAGAGAGGGGCTTCTCTTGCCTGAAGTCACACAGCAAATGAGTGGCTGCCTCTCCCACATGGATAGGAATTCTGAACATTGTGACGTGCCCAGGACTGCATCCTGACCCCTCTTGCACTGTTCGTTATCCCCTCGGTCCTCCCCTGGGAGCTAGGCCCAGAGGGTCAGTGCAGCCCTGGAGGGCACACATCTAAGGGGCCGAGGCCAGGACTGAGGCCAAGCTGAGCCATGTGCCTCCTCCCAGAGTGGCCCCTAGGGGGCGCTCTCTCTGGCCTCCCTGTGAAGAAGATGCCGCCCGGCACTGCTGTGCCAGGGTCTGTGCTGGGTCTGTCAGGCGTGCCAAGGACGCACAGACGGTGCAGGCCCCCCTGAGGGCAGGGTGTCGGGTGACGCTCAGGCTGGTGCATGCAAGCGCAGGTGCTGTGGCTGACGCGGAAGCTTGCAGGCCTGGCCTGGCTCCTCGCTGAGCCACTTCCGCTTCCAGGCCTTGGTGTCCTGTCCTGTAACGTGGGCATGGTCCTGGGTTTGGGGTGTGAAATACAAGAGGCGTGGGACACCACTGGGAGGGACTCAGGCTCACCGCAGCCTCGCCCCTCTACCGTCAACGCAGACAGCGCTGATGGATCCCTGCGCCGTTTCCAAGCTTGGACACAGCACTGGGGTCCTTCTCAACACACCAGCCATTCCCTGGTACGGACTGAAGGGCCAGCTCAGCTGGCTGCACGTCTAAGTGCTCCCCAGAAGGCTTGAACCTGGTCTTCCCTCCTTCCCTCTGGCTCCTCCTGTTCTAGCCTCAGCCCCTCAACCGCATCCTGGATGTCAGCTGCAACACCATGTTTTCCCAGGAATGTCCTAGCTCAGCAAAGCCAGGCAGTCACAGAGGGAAAGTCACAAGAAAGGGGAACTCTGATAAGCTTGGGTTGCAGCCTCCTGCCTCAGGTCAGTGGCTGTGGGCTGCACGCCACGGGACTGGGGCCTCTGGCAGGCAGCCTTAGCCGGTTGGGTGAAGCCGGGCCTGAGACAGCAGCTGATTTAACCTCAGTTCTGTAACTGGCAGCGGTTTGGGGGCTGGGTGGGCTAGAACCCAGAGGCCCTGACCCTAGCCCAGGACTTTGTTCAGTGCCCCAGCCACAGGCCCTCTACGCCCCCCAGAACCCCCATTTCTTCATTGGAGGTCAGCAGAGTTGACCTCAGGGCCTGCAGGTTCCCCATGCGTGGGAAGCATGCAGAATGAATTACTCCTGGGGGATTGACAGCCGGCTGGCCCAGTCAGCAGCCACGAGACCGCCTCGTCCCCCTCCCGGCCCCCCCAGTGCACTCCAGAGACAACCCCTGGACGGCCCCCCCGCTGGCGTGGGCTCCTCTCTGGCTGCTGGGCCATTTTGCTTCCTCTGTGAGGAGAGAGGGAAAAAATGTGTTTTCCTGGGCTTTGGCAGCCTGGTGGAGCCTCCTCCCTGCTGGAAGGCGAGCAAGGCTGGGAGAACCCGGCACCACCAGGACACAGGGGCCCAGAGTTCCAGCTCCGGTTTGGCCACCCAGTCGCTCTCCGCAAGGCTCCAGGCCCCTCTTTCTGGGCCTCAATTTCCCAACATGCCAAAGCTCCACCAGTCTAAGGTGCCTTACAGCACTATGGTCTCAGAGTTCAAAGGGTCGGATTTTGGAGCGGCACTCAAAGGCCACCAACAGACTGGAGGTGCTGGAGGAAAGCAGAGGAAATCAGGGAAGGCTTCCTGGAGGCAGGGGCATGAGAACACAAACTCAGAGACTATCAGGCTTGGCCATCTCTCTGCTCCACCTGCACTTCCAAGGACCATTTCCTTTTTCAGCTGAACCACAGCTGCCTCCTCACTGGCCTCTAGTCTTGCCTGCCTCCACCTCCAATGCCACTGCTTATCCTGCCCCCAAGAGCCATCGAGGGCCTGGAAACCTGCCCATTTCACAGCCCTACCGGGCTGGCCTCCCCTCCCCACTCCTTCCCAGGGACCTGCACAGTGTCCTCTGCACTCTCTTCCAGGACCTCATGCTAGGAAATGAATGAACAGGCAGTAAAGCTACTGTGCCTGCCCAGCTCCCAATGGGACAAACGTGTGTGTGTGAGAGAGAGAGAGAGACAGAGAGAGAGACAGACAGAGACAGACAGAGAGACAGAGAGAGAGGAAAGGAGAAGCCGGCTGTGTCCTGGAGGATTGTACGCTCACTTTTGGGAAACTACCAAGGGTGCTTTAGCCCTGACTTGTGACTTCCTGGGGTTCCCAAGACGACTTATCCATTAATCATGGAGCTCTTTTGGGACATGGACCCAGTGTTCATTCATTCATTCATTCATTCAGCAAGCAAGCAAGCAAGCAGCCAAGAAGCACCTATGTTATGCTGGGTTGGGTGCTGGACTCTAAGTGCCCAAAGATGAATCACGGCCCCTGCCCCTCAGGGCTTCACAGACCATCCCTTCATCTGATAACGCTGCTCACTGGTCACCTCCTCAGGGAAGACTTCCTTGATTGCCCTGTTACATACTCTTCCTCCCCTCAAATCTCCCCTTCACAGCTGGTGTTATGTGGTCCAGCTCGGTTGCTCTTCCTTCAACCTTGTGTCTCTCCCTTGACTATAAGCTCCCAGAGGGCAGGCTCTGATGATGGCTCCATGACGATGCAAACTAAAAGTGTCTGGACAAGAGGCACAGAGACTGGGGCCCAGCGGTGACTGAGTGGGAGGCTAAGCCTTTTGGTGCTAGCTTCCCATCTGAGATTGAGCCAGCCTCTTCCCCTTAGCCCCTGACTCCCAGCCTTCCTTGGGGCCGTTTCCTGCCCACCCTTGAGGAGCTGCCTCTCTGGCTCCTGTGTTTCTGCCTGCTATGCCCCCTCCTTGAACCCCCATGCCCCTGGACATCCCTGGCTCCAGACTGGCCTGTTGGCTCTGCTTTGTCTCCCCTGGTTCCCCTGGACAGTGCCTAGTGGCTGCCAGATAGCCCCCATCCTGCCCCAACCCTTCCAGCCAGGACCTCACCTCATTCTGCTGCAGATGGGGGACACTAAGTTTCCCAGCTATGGGAGCAGAGCTCATCACACTCAAAGATTCAATGCTAAAAGAGCATCTGGGGCCTCCCTGGTGGTACAAGGGTTGAGCGCTGCACTGGGGCTTCTGCAGCCACTGCAGCGTGAGTTCGATCCCCGGCCAGGGAGGGGACCCACATGGCGCAGCAGACCTCTCCTACCTCACCCGCTGCTCCCCTCAGCAGTGTGTTTCAGTCCATCTGCCTGTTCTGCTCCCCATTCTGAGTCTGGTGACTCCTCTTACCCCCCATTCCTCTGGCTTATACCCCAGCTCTTGTATGCATAAATAAAATCCTTTAAAAAAAAGAAAATAAAAGATTATCTGGTTCCTTACCCTTGTAAGCTCAATCAATACCCATCCTCTCCCCCACATGATTCTGCAGCCCTGGAATAGAAGGACAGGGAGGGCAGGACCTAGGAGTCCCCAGCCCCTAGCCCATCCCTCAGGCCGCAAGTAAAAACTGACAGGGGAAAGAGATGCTGTGTCCACCCCTCAGACATAAACCCTTCCTGCAGCCAGACCTCTGGCCCCCTGCAAGTTGCTCAGGGCTGGCACAGGCCCTCAGTTCAGGTCCTGCTGTCAAGAGGTCAGTGTGACTAGTCCCACCTGTGAAGTGAAACCAGAAGGGCAGAAACCAGCTCCACCCCACTCTCCAGTCTCACCCTCCCGGGCCAGCAGGCACTGCCTCCTGAACCCTGACTGGCTAGAGCAGCCACCAAATAGGTAACCTGGCCCCCATCCTACCTCCCACCTTTGTTCCAGTTTCTCCTGAGGCCAACAAGTTGGGCACCTTCCTCAGACAGCAGGAAAACCTGGGGACAAGGACTTGGGTGCCAGCCACGTGGTTGCCAGGCTCTGCGGGGAGCTAGACTAGGGGTAGAGGAGGCAGCCTTACCACAGGCACACAGGGAGCACACACCGGGGGCTGGAAAGGGTCTTTGAGCTTTGCCCCACCCTAGGCTGCAGGCACTGGCTCTGGGCAGGGGACCGAGTATTGTGGTCACATGACTGGGATCCTGGGAAACTCCGGGGAGAGCACGGGGTGGCCAGGGCAAGAATTCCCCGGCCAGTATAAGCAGCCACAGGCCGTTGCCCTTGGTCAGGTCCTTGTTCGGGTTTATGCGCACTCTCCAAGGTCCAGATTGCCCGTCCAAGTCCCCCAGGTCTCCACGTACCTGGGAGAGTTCAAGAACTCTCTCTCTCTCCAAAGCACGCCGCACACACACACACACCCGGCAGGGCCCCAGGTCTTCATCCGCTTGGGAGAGCCAGAAAACACACAGACACACACACACACACACACACTCACCCCCAGCCCCCCTCCCCCACCCAGGGGCACCGCGCAGGTAGGCACAAGCAGGACCCAGGTCTTCAGCCACTTGGGAGAACTCAAGAACACCCCCCCACACACACACACACACACACGCACGCACGCACACTCTCCGCACCGCGCACGCACGAACCGAGCCGGACGAGCAGGCTGCCAGGACGCCCGCCAGGGAACACACGCGCACGCACGCCCGCGGACGTAAACAAACCGCGCACGCACGGCCCGCGGGCACCGGGCCAGGGACTGTTCTCACCGAGTCACGTACGTGCACACACCGCCCCGGGCCCCGCCTAGGCGGACGCTGACGCTCGCCGGCCTGCGCGGCCCCTTCCTGCCCGACTTCGCCGCTTCCCCACCCGCGCCCCCAGCGGAGCCCCTGCCCCACCGCGCCCGCCGCGCCTGCTCTGCTCGGGGCTCGGGTCCCGGGACCTCGCCCGGGCCCGCCAGCAGCCCGGGAGGTGGACACACTGGAGCGCCGACGGAGCGGGCCCCGGCGCCCCGCCCCAGGCACGTTCCCGGGGCGCGGAGACCCTGCCGCCCCGGGGTGCCGCGCGCCAGCCCGGGCCCAGCCCCGCGGACCTCACCTACCCCTCGGCCCGCTTCGCCTGGCGCCCCCGGCGCGCGCGGGTCCCTCTCTCGTCCCGGCTGCCGCCCCGGCCCGCGCCCTGATCCGTCTTCCCTCCGGTCCCGACCGCTGGTCGCTCGCAGCCGGGCTCCCGGGAGCGCCGCGCCGAGTTTTGTTGTGGGGCAGGCGGCGCGGGGGGCAGCGCCGAGTTGTAAGGCGAGCTTCCCGGAATTACTCACTCACAGGATTCCTTTCATTCATAAAAACCCAGTCATGCGGTGACGTCACCGCCCTTGCCGCCCCTCGGCCCGGGAGCAGCCTCGGCCCCCGGCTGGCCCCGCCTCGCCGGCCCCGCCCCCAGGAGGCCCCGCCCCCAGGAGGCCCCGCCCCCGGATCTCCATCCCTTTTCAGAGCCAGGGCTGGATGCATCCACGTGACACCTCGCGTGGGTGGAGTGTCATTAGTGTCATTTTACAGTCCACGGTCCCCGGCCTCTTCTCCTTTCGACCTACACCCTCTGTCTTGATGATCTCACCCAGTCCCATGGTTTTCAATACCATCTATGTGCCGATGAGCCCCCAATTTGTATTTCCAGAGCGAAGAACTTCTCGAAGCGCAGATTCTGTCCTGCTGCCGGCTCCGTCGGGGACCGCAAGCGCCACCTCGGGTCTTCAACCCTCCCTCGGCTCCTCCTCCCCCTCCCGACGCCCCTTCCCTCCGCTCAATCGCAGAGGTTGAAGTCCAAACCCAGGGCCCTTGCTCCCTTTCTCCACAGCACTTCAGGCTGGCCCAGCATCCAGCACTGCCCTGCATCTGCCCTCTCCTGTCCCGCCGTCTGCTCGGGCACCGTCAACTTGCTGGGACACTGGTGGCCCCTCCTTTACCCCCCCCAGGCGCTCTCGCTCCTGCTCCATCACTGCTTGGATGACCAGACCCTTTCAGACAAGCAAAATGGGTTTCCCCTGAACAGATTGGGGACCCCTCAGTTTCAGTCAGCAAAAATGAAATAATGGTAGTGATGGATTATAACCCACTGAATGACAGAAGAATCCGTGAGTCCACCCTGACTTTTCTCTAGGGTCGCAGGAATCATCAAATCCGAAAATGGCCATTAGCTAAACACCACAGTGATACTGACAGCGGTGTCCGACAAGAATCGTCAGTAGACATACAATTTTGATGAAAAAACATGAGATTTCCACCGTTCCGAGTATTGCCCTATGGACAATTACACACAGGAAAAATAGTGATCGAAGCAGACACGCCGCAGCGAGACTCATTGGCGTGGGTAGCTCCTGCCACCGAGCATCACAGCATCGCTTCTGTGCTCTTCCTGCAAGGACCCACACATGGGTCTGCTTGTGAGGAAGTAGCTGACCGACCAAAATAACTGGGCTGCATGTTTAAAACTATGACGTGATCGAGAACTACAAAGGCAGACTGGGGACTGTTCCAGAGGAGTCTGAGGAGACACAGGCAGTGAATGTAAAGTGGGAGCCAGGATTTTCTTTAGCTTTGAAGGTCACTCTTTTTTTTTTAAAAGATTTATTTATTCATGCATATAAGAGCTGGGGTACAGGTCAGAGGTGTGGGGGGGGTGAGAGGAGTCACCAGAGCCAGAGTGGGGAGCAGAACAGGCAGATCAACTGAAATACACTGCTGAGGAGAGCAGCAGGCGAGACAGGAGAGGTCTGCTGCGCCACGTGTGTCCCCTTCCTGGCCAGGGATTGAACTTGTGCTGCAGTCCAGTGGCTGCTTCACAGTGCAGCGCTCAACCCGCTGTGCCACTAGGGAGGCCCTTTGAAGGTCATTCTTAATTAATAAAATCCAAATCAGCGTTGAAGATTAGACAATAGTGTTGCATTAATTTCCTGATTTTGATCCTTGTCCTGTGGTCATGGAACATAATCACCTTGACTTTAGGGGACATGCTGGAGCATTTAGAAATAAAGGGGCAACTGTGAGCAGTTTAGTTCAGAACTAAGATAACAACTAGATAGATAGACAGATGGAAAGATAAAAAGAAAGTTACGTAGATAGAGAGATAGATGACAGATGTGACACAGACAGATCGAATAGACCGGTAAGTGGGGGTTTTGAAGAAAATATAATTCTTTAATGATTTATTTATGCACACAAGAACTGGGGTACAGGCCAGAGGCATAGGGGTGATAGGATCCACCAGAGACAGAGCAGGGAACAGAACAAGCAGATAAACTGAAGCACACTGCTGAGGGGAGCAGCGGGAGGCAGGAGAGGTCTGCTGCGCCCTGTGGGTCCCCTCCCTGGCCGGGGATCGAACTCGTGCTGCTGTGCCACGGATGCTTCACAGGGCAGCGCTCAACCCACTGTGCCACCAGGGAGGCCCCACTACTAGTGTTCTGAGCAAGGGTCTGTGCCAGGCAATCTCTGCTGACCCCGGCATAGGGCATTCCTGGCTCCAGCCTCAATATCCCCCTCCCCCACCCCTACATCATGACCATGTAGGATTAGGTGAGTAGTTTTCAAAGGATGCACACTTCTAAGTACTTGGCATAATTAATAAAAGAAGATCAAGAAAAAGAGAGATGAGTCCTCTGGAGTCCCCAAGGACACTCCCTCAGAGAAACCTGCTTTCTGTTCAGGTGAGTGACACCAAGCCGGTGACCTCACCTGCAGGAGACCCCACCTCCTGCAACCAGGGAGGAGCCTCGCCCAGTTTCTAGAGAGGGAGCCACCTTTTGCCAGCAAAGTCCAGAAAAACCTTACTGGTCTAGCTGGTCCCTGGGCTCAAAACTCCAGACAGTACCCCAAGACTGTCCCTCTGGGGGACCGCGGGCCACCGTGGGTGCCTGGCCCAAAGTGGCAGGTGCCGCTGGCGCTAGGCCACCTGAGCAAGGAACTGTGCTGAGAGCACACCTGTGCTGACCGCAGCGTGGGGCATTCCTGGCTCCAGCCTCAATTTCCCCACCTGCATTGTGACCAGGTAGGATTAGGTGAGCAGTTCTTAAATAATCTCAAATCACAGCAGACCCCCGTAGGCAAGTCAGCTGTCCCCCATGCCCGTAGCACAGAACAGCCGGGAGCTGGCGATTGTGGAGGAGACCAGAGCTGGCTTTTTGATGTCCTGCTTTGGGGTCCTCTTCCTCCCCTGAGATTTCACTTCCAGGCTCCTATGAGTTCCAGCCCCATGAGTGGGGCAGTTCCCTGTAGGGCCAGGGCCACACTTCCTGTGAGTCTGCTGAAGCCCTCTGCAGGGAGGGGGTGATGCCATGGGGATCCCCTTTATTTCTTTTTTAGAGATGTATTTATTTATGCACACAAGAACTGGGGTACAGGTCAGAGGCAGAGGGTGAGAGGACTCACCAGAGACAGAGCGGGGAGCAGAACAGGCAGACTGACTGAAACACTGCTGAGGGGAGCAGCGGGCAAGACAGGAGAGGTCTGCTGCTCCCTGTGGGTCCCCTCCCTGGCCGGGGATCGAACTCGCGCTGCAGTGGCTGAGCAGCTTCATAGTGCGGGGCTTCACCTCAAAGTGATCCCCTTTAGCACATTCTGAGCCCTTACCTTGTTCCCAGGGTCCCACCCATCATATGCCTCCTCCCATTTCTTAGCACTGCTTATTACCGACTACACTGCATGTTCTTAATATGTTTACGAGATGCTTCCTTTGTGCCAAGCCCAGGGTCCCTGTCTGAACAATATGTATTTCCCCAGCTCTTTTCTCCCACCTCAGTAAACCAGCCATCAAAGAATGAGCTGTGCTTGGGTCATGGCTCAGCATTCATACAGCTTCCACTTTCCTTCTCTGTTCATGGGAATTTCAGGTGTAGAAACGATCAGCCCCATTGAGAGCTGAGCCACGGGGTTCATCAGCTGCCTGGGAAGCTGACTGGGCTGGGTGTGTGCACCTGGCGGCCCTTAATCCTCTCCCACCACCTGCCACTCAGGTGAGGAAACCGAGACTGCAGAAGGTTGCCCAATATCAAGCAGCTAGTCCCTGCAGAGGAGGACTTGAACTCAGGGCTGATTCAAGGCTGTGCCCTGCTGCGGCCTCTCCCGGCCTCTCTGCACCCTGTAGGGAGACATGGCTTGCTGGGGGAGGGGAGCGCCTTCCTCCAGGAACCCTGGCCCTCTGCCCCACTTCTTCCCTCCTATTTTTTTTAAAGGTCTATCTATCTATCTATTTATTTATTTATTTATTAAAGATTTATTTATTTATGCATACAAGCACTGGGGTACAGGCCAGAGGTATGGGAGGGGGTGAGAGGATTCACCATAGAACGCGGGGAGCAGAACAGGCAGATCAACGGAAGTACACTGCTGAGGGGAGCAGAGGGCACAGCAGGAGAGGTCTGCTGCACCATGTGGGTCCCCTCCCTGGCCGGCAGCAGGGATCGAACTCGTGCTGCAGTGGCTGCGGTTTGCTTCATATTGCGTTGCTTAACCCACTGTGCCACCAGGGAGGCCCCAAAGGTTTATTTATTTATGCATACAAGCACTGGGGTACAGGCCAGAGGTGTGGGGGGGTGAGAGGATTCACCACAGAACGCAGGGAGGAGAACAGGCAGATCAACGGAAGTACACTGCTGAGGGGAATAGCGGGCGAGGCAGGAGAGGTCTGCTGCGCCATGTGGGTTCCCTTCCTGGCCGGCAGCAGGGATCGAACTCGTGCTGCAGTGGCTGCGGTTTGCTTCATAGTGCATTGCTTAACCCACTGAGCCACCAGGTTGGCCCCCCTCCTATTTTTTTTTAAAGATTTATTTATACACACAAGAACTGGGGTACAGGCCAGAGGTATGGGGGTGAGAGGAGTCACCAGAGACAGAGTGGGGAGCAGAACAGGTGGATCTACTGAAATACACCTCTGAGGGGAGCGGCAGGCGAGACAGGAGAGGTCTGCTGTGCCATGTGGGTCCCCTCCCTGGATGAGGATTGAACTCGTGCTGCAGTGGCTGCAGATGCTTCATAGTGCGGTGCTTAACCCCTTGTGCCACCAGGGAGGGTCCCCCCGCCCCGAGTTTCCTATTTTGAAATCCAAAGTCAAAGTGGGGAGGGGCTATCCATGTGGTCCTTGTGGGGCCACTTTCTGTGGGGGTCCTGGTCTGGGCGAGTGGTCCGCCAGCACAGAGAAAATCCGACTTGAACAAATGCAGACAGCTGCACTGTGAACCCGAATCTCACAAATCTGGTTGTCTTTATCACCTCCTCTGCGGGCCACCCCTTTACAGATGTGAAAACTCACTGGGAGAGGCAATGCCATTGGCTTGGGATGCTCACCCTGCGGGAACCCGCTGTCTGGCCGCCCCTTGGCCTGTGCTGGCTGTTCTAGGGGTTTTTTTCAACTCTGCTAATTTTCTAGCAGAACTAGAAAACAAATGATGTTATCTGAATTTGCATTTCTCTGAATATGAATGAGCCTGACTAGATTCCCATATGTTTGCTAACCAGTTGGGTATCTTCTTTTGTGAATTATCTGTATGTACTTTGTCTATTTTAGAAAATACATCTTTCTGTTTGCAAACTGATATTTTAGGGCACCGAAACCTAGTACTGCACATATTCCCAGTTTTCTGCCCTTTCCCTGTTATTTTTTTCTCTCTAAAACCATCTTCCCCTCCCCCACTCTCATTCCTGCAGCTTCAGTGTACTTGGAAATTGGCCATTCCCAGTCTTTTCTGTGCCCCAAGCCTAGAAACCGTGAAACTGGGTAGGGAGAGAAACCACCCAACAGAAACAACAGCAGGGTGGGGGTGGGGAGTCATGGGAGCACTTCTAGGTCCTTCTCCCGGTCACAGACAGGAACCAGGTGCTCAGGGTCTGCTGGAGTCCTCTGGGGCCCTAATCAACCCCCTCCCTTCTCCAGGACGCCCCTCCCTTCTCTAGCCACCACCCTCCCCCCACCCTCACCCCCATTCTCCCCCCCTTCCTCCCAGGCCCTGTGGAAGCCGTTCTTTTTTTTTTTTTAAGATTTATTTATTTATGCATACAAGCA
>JAGFMF010011854.1:1561695-1577386 GCA_019455555.1 Galemys pyrenaicus | reverse complement strand
ACAGCAGGAGAGGTCTGCTGCACCATGTGGGTTCCCTCCCTGGCCGGCAGCAGGGATCGAACTCGCGCTGCAGTGGCTGTGGTTTGCTTCATAGTGCGTGGGGAAGCCGTTCTTCCTGCCCCAGGAAGACCCTTCCCTGGACCCTCTGGTCCACCCTGTCCTCACTTTCCCTCCCCACCCCCCAGCCCCCACCCTTGCCTTTTCTTTCCTCCACTCACCTCCTCTGGGCTCTCCTGCCCATCACCTCCCACCCCCACACTCCTCTGGGGTACTTTGCTGCCATCCCAGCCTCCTCTCTGTGCTAAATCCAAGGTCCATTTTCCATCCTGATCTTCGTGTCCTTTGGTAGCCCTTGACCTTGTTTGTGGGCTCCCTCCTCTCTTGGGAAACATCTTTTTTTTTTTTAAGATTTATTTATTGATGCATACAAGAGCTGGGGTACAGGCCAGAGGCATGGGAGGTGAGAGGATTCACCAGAGACAGAGTGGGGAGCAGAACAGACAGACTGACTGAAACACACTGCTGAGGGCAGCAGCAGGGAGTCAGGAAAGGTCTGCTGCGCCTTGTGGGTCAGCTCCCTGGCCGGGGATCGAACCTGTGCTTCAGTGGGGTTTTTTGTTTTTATTTTTTTAAAGATTTATTTATTTCTGCACACAAGAGCTGGGGTACAGGCCAGAGGTGTGGGTGGTGAGAGGATGCACCAGAGACAGAGCCTGGAGCAGAACAGGCAGATCGACTAAAACACACTGCTGAGGAGAGCAGCAGGCACAGCAGGAGAGGTCTGCTGCACCATGTGGGTCCCCTCCCTGGCCTGAGGCAGGGATCAATCTCCTGCTGCAGTGGCTGCAGTTTGCATTGCTTAACCCACTGTGCCACCTGGGAGGCCCCTCTTGGGAAACAGCTTTCCCTAGGTTTCTCTCTTCTCCTTTCAGTCTTCCCTCCCTGCTTCCTCCTGCCCACCAGGGCATAGCGAACCTTGGAGTTTTTCTCTCTTGCTTTCCCTGGGGGAACTCCTCCCCCCCCCCCCTAATTTCAGGTGTCACCTGAGCCTGCTGACTTCCACATCTCTGTAAGCATCTCACGGCAGAGTGGATTTCCCCCTGCCCCTCCCTGGCAGGTCAACCCAACACGGTCACATGCCACCCAGCACACCCCCCCCAGCCCCATTTCTCCAACAGGCCGGTGACACTACCTGGCCGGAGTCCCCTGGGGGAACCAGGCCTCTGGAGGCTTGCTAGTCCCGCTCCCTCAGTCCCACACAAGCCGCTCAGCGTCTCCACTCTCCCAGTCCCTGCTCCTCTCTGTTGGGCTGGGGCCTCAGGTGGACGGCCTGGCAGCTCTCTCCCGGACACTGCAGATGGCCTCCTGCCTGGTCTTCCTGCCTCCAGCACCTTCTAAGCCAGCGACCATGCAGACAATAGAGAGGAAATCTGACCAGCTCAGACTCTTCCACGCTCCCTGTTGCCCTCAGACCACGGAACTCTTACCCTAGGCCTTTGAGGCCTGGCCTCTGGCTACCTGCCTGCCCTGGGGCCGCGCTCACAGGTGCCCTTTCACGCTTAGGGCCTTTTGCTCTCACAGACCGCCCGCCAGGAACTCCCTCCCCAGTTTGTCCCTCAAGTCCCCTGGGCGTCCCCAATACCTCTGGGAGTTCTCAGGCCCCTGTGCATCCTGCAGGAACCCGCCTCCTCCATGACAGCCTGTCCCCTCCTAAACCACAGCTCTCGGGGACAAAGAGAACTCTGTTTTATTTTTGTGTCCCCGGCTCGCCCAGCACGCAGTACGTCGTAGGAACGTGATAATGCTTACTGGATGAGCGGCTGGCTAGTCTCGCTCTGAGGGGCCCTGTCCTGGGCTCAAGCAGGAGGGTGAGGTCTGGGGGAGGGGGAGAAGCAATGGGGGGGCCACGTCCTCCAAGGTCCTTTCACTCCCTGATGGTGGGGACCGCTGCCCGTCACCCCCAGAACACTGCTGCAGCTTCCGGGGGGTCTCTGTGGCTCCGCTTACGTTACTGCACTCCAGGGACAACCCAGTTCTGCCTGTTCATGAAGACGTGGCTTACAGCAGGGTTTTGGGGTCCCAGGAATGCAACGGGGGGCTACCAAGACGGAGTGTATGTAAGTCCTGCTTTCGGCAAATTTGGTATCTAGTGGGTCCTGTCTTTTCCTTTCTGGGGGCCACCTTGCTCTCTTGTCTCCTGTCACCCCCGGGGCTCCAGATGCCCACTCGGCATTTGGGGCCTGGGGGTCTTCACTAGCCCCAAACCACGGGCTGGGAGGGCATCTGTGTGCACTTGTGTGCCAGGCATTCTGCCTCCCCTGGTAACCCTGCCCATGCCGGCTGGCTGGCGGGGGTCAGAGATGAGCGCTGGGGTGTCAGAGATGAGCGCTGGCGTTCCATCACAGTTCCCACCTCCTGGCCGGTGACCCAGGCAGATACAACCTACTGTGGCCCAATTAGTATTCCTTCCAGGAACTAAGGGAAGAAGGCAGCTTGCCCCCCGGGGAGAGCTGTGTTGTGGAGCTGTGTTGCTCACTGCAGGAGGGACACACCAGAGAAGAGCATGAGGCAGACATGCAGAGGTGAGGCCGTGGAGGGCCTGGTTGGGGTTCACCTTGAGGCCTCTCTAGCACAACTGTTCATCTCATCTTTGTTTTTTTTTGTTTGTTTGTTTTTTAATGATTCATTTACTTACGCATACAAGAACTGGGGTACCGGCCAGAGGTGCAGGGAATGAGAGGATCCACCAGAGACAGAGCGGGGAGCAGAACAGCCAGATGGACTGAAACACACTGCAGCGGGCGAGACAGGAGAGGTCTGCTGCGCCCTGTGGTCTCCTCCCTGGCCGGGTGCTGTTCATTGGCCGAAGCAAATCACGTGACCACGCCAACTTCAGTCCTACCTTGTGGGTGCAAGAGGAACCACAATAGCTGCTGTGATGGCTGCGGATGCTTCACAGTGCGGGGCTCGACCCCTTGTACCACCAGGGAGGCCCTCGTCGCTTCTTTGGATTGTGGGAGAGTCTCTGGTGGTTTTCCACCCCGTTAGCCTGTTTGGCTGTGCTGATTTGGAGCTGGGTTCCTGCCTCTGAGGATTCCTGGCCTGACTCATTCTAATCCCTTTCTGCTTGACCCGGTCTGTCTCATGCAGTTCCCTCTCCAGGGATGTCCAAAAACATGGTGCTATTGCCATACTCATGAATTCACACGCACTTTACAAACCTTAATGCTGAAGACTGACTGGGAACATGAACTGTGGTCGATGAAGCCTGGAAGATTCTATCATCCCAAATAAAAAAAGCCCCTTGTTGCCCTGTCAACCAGTGTAGGAGCCACTTGGGGAATTCACAGCTATTGTGGTTCCTCTTGCACCCACAAGGTAGGACTGAAGTTGGCGTGGTCACGTGATTTGCTTCGGCCAATGAAAAGAAGTCACGTGGCACTTCAGTGCTATGGGGTTTTTTGTTTTTATTTTTTTAAAGATTTATTTATTTCTGCACACAAGAGCTGGGGTACAGGCCAGAGGTGTGGGTGGTGAGAGGATGCACCAGAGACAGAGCCTGGAGCAGAACAGGCAGATCAACAGAAGTACACTGCTGAGGGGAGCAGTGGGCGAGGCAGGAGAGGTCTGCTGTGCCATGTGGGTCCCCTCTGGCTGGCAGCAGGGATCGAACTCGTGCTGCAGTGTCTGCGGTTTGCTTCACAGTGCGTTGATTAACCCGCTGCGCCACTGGGAGGTCCTCGTTTTTTTTTTTTTTAAACATTTATTCATGAATACAAGCTGGGTATAGGTCAGAGGCGCAGGAGGTGAGAGGATTCCCCAGAGACAGAGCAGGGAGCAGAACAGGCAGATGGACTGAAACACACTGCTGAGGAGAGCAGAGGGTAAGGCAGGAGGGGTCTGCTGTGCCAAGTGGGTCCCTCCCTGGCCGGGGATCGAACTCGCGCTGCTGTGCCGTGGATGCTCCACAGTGTGGCACTCAACCTGCTGCGCCACCAGGGAGGCCCAGTGGTGTGTTTTGACCCACTAGTTCCTAGTCCCTGCTCCAGCGACCAGCCTGGGATAAGGGGTCCCTCTCAGCTGGGGCTCCCTAGGGAACCCTCCCTCCATCCACCGGACACAGCACGAGGACAAGGATGCGAGCGCTGAGCTGAGGTGAGCGGCTTGTTTGTTAGCACAGCGTTCCCTGCCTTCCTGCCGCCCCAGCCTGGCACGGGAGCCCGAACCTCGTGAGCAGTCAGGAAGCCTCGCTTGCCTTCTGTCCTGCGCTTTCCCAGTAAACAACCATCCGGGCTTTAGGCAGGTTGTGAATCTGAAAACAGGACTGGCAGTGTCTGCGCCCCACCCCAGAACGAGGCGTGGGGACCCCTCTGTGCAGGGGGCAGCTGCTTCCTAACAACTGGCTGAAGAAAGTGCAGTGGCCGCGAGAAATCCAGCAGAAAGAAGGGGCGAAGGTTTTACATATGCTGACCCCCAGGACTCCACCCCTGGGCCCCTATCCCAAAGGCCCCATTCCGTGTGACCGCTACCAGCAGTGCCCCCCACCACCCATGCTTGGCCTCTCACTCGCCATCACACCAGCTTCTGGCCAGTGTGCTGCACCCCCAGGGGAGAAGCAGCTTCTTTCCCGCTCCTGTCTGCCCCTGGAGCCCATGAGGTGGACCTGGGCCCCAGGGTGGGGAAATCCTGCTTTTGCCGGCCAGGACCGGCTCTGCCCCTGGGATAGGAACACATGTGGCTCCTGCCTCCCAGCTCAAGGTCACCTGCACTCATTTCCTTCCTGAGGAGGGCACAAGTCCCCCCAGAAGCCACATAATTAGTGTAATTATTACACGGCTGCCCCGTGGCCTCTGTGCCCTCTGGTCACCTCTCCCACAGCAGCAGAGAGGATTTTTCCACCCCGTTTCCCTGCTGGAATCTTCTTGGGCTCCCACTACCTGCGGGGCTAGGGTCCCCCTCCTCAGCCTGCAGCTCAAGACCCTTCTCAGTTGCCTCTGTAGCCCGCTGGCCGGCTCACCGCTCACACTCCAGGCGCTGATGTCAACCTCCTGCCATTCCCTACCCCATCCACACAACCTCGCGATGCTGGCCCTTGCCAGTGCTTTCCATCTGGAAATTTCTTTCCTCCCAAATGCAGCTGGCAAACTCCTATTCAACCTTTGGAGCCCAAGTTAAGAACAGGAGTTGGGAAATGCTGTTTTTCCTGTAAAAGGCCAGGTGGAAATGTTTCAGGCTTTGTGGGCCTGTCACCCACTGCTGCTCAGCTCTGCCCTTGCAGAAAACACTGACATGCCAGCGAAGTACAGGGCCGTGTCCCAATAAGGCTGGGATGACAAGACCAGGTGGCAGGGAGATTGTTTGCACCACTGCACTGGAGTCATCTCACATAGCCTCCCACTGAACAGAGTTCAACAGGCCCTCTCGAAGCAGGCCCTCTACCTCACACATTGTCACCTCAGGAATCCCGATTTGATTTGATTTATGTGTACAAGAGCTGAGGTACAGGCCATAGGCGCGGGGAGATGAGAGGTCTCACCAGAGACAGAGCGGGGAACACAACAGGCAGATTAACTGAAACACACTGCTGAGGGGAGCAGTGGGGAGGCAGGAGAGGTCTGCTGCGCCCTGTGGGTCCCCTCCCTGGCTGGGGATTGAACTCAGGCTGCAGAGGCTGCAGATGCCCCACAGTGAGGGGCTCAACCCCACCAGGGAGGCCCCAAATCCTGATTTTAATGACTACAGTTGTGATGATTAAATGACATAGTGGTCACGCCCTCGCCACTCACTGGGATTTCTGCAGTAGAAATTTCCAGATGGAAAGCACTGGCCAGGGCCAGCATCATGAGGTTGTGTGGATGGTGTAGGGAGCAGCAGGAGGTTGACGTCAACTCCTGGAGTGTGAGCGGGTGAGCAGTCTCTGCCTTGCCCTTCTAGTCTATTCATATAGAACAGGCATAATCTGTGAAAATGTAAGTCTGATCACGTAACTTCTCTGCTCAGAAACCTTCCATGGCTCCCTGTTACCCTCAGAGCAAGAGACAGAGTCTTAAGGTGGTCTCTACCATCTTACACATCCAATTCCCCACATCATTTGGACCTCACTGCCTACCTCACAGCCCAGTCTCTCACTCTACTCCAGGCACAAGCGCCTCCTTGCTTCTCCTGAAACCAGCCAGGGAGACTCCTGCCTCAGCGCCCTTGCCCTTCCCGCCATCTGGAATGCTCTCTCCCAGGTTATCTTATGACTCACTTCCTTGCCTCACTCAGGTCATTGCAGCATGAGTATGATCCCCAGCCAGGGAGGGGACCCACATGGCGCAGCAGACCCCTCCTGTCTCCCAACTGCTCCCCTCAGCAGTGTGTTTCAGTAGATCCATCTGTTCTGCTCCCCAGTCTGTCTCTGGTGAATCCTCTCACCCCTACACCTCTGGCCTGTACCCCAGTTCTTGTATGCATAAGTAAATCTTTTTTTTTAAGATTTATTTATTTATGAACACAAGAACTGGGGTACAGGTCAGAGTCACGGGAAGTGAGAGGATTCACCAGACAGAGTGGGGAGCAGAACAAGCAGACTGGCTGAAACACACTGCTGAGGGGAGCAGTGGGGAGGCAGGAGAGGTCTGCTGCACCCTGTGGGTTCCCTCCTGGCTGGAGGCAGGGATCAAACTCGCGCTGCTGTGCCATGGATGCTTCATGATGCATTGCTTAACCCACTGCGCCACCAGGGAGGCCCATAAATATATCTTAAAAAAAAAAAAGAAAAAAAGGTTGCTCAAACATAGAGAAATGGAATGACCAGTACAGCAGCACACTCATACATAACCACAGACCCAACACAGGAGGTGCCGGGTTACCTGATGACGCGATACTTCAGCAGAGACACTAGAAACGCACGCTGTGCCTGACTCATCGTCTGTCTTTCCCTATTAGGCTGTGAGCCCCAGAGCGCAAGGATTTGTGTCTGCTGTGGTTTCCTCGCTGTCAAGAACATCACCTGCCATCTAGCAGCTGCTCTGGTAGTCTAACAGAGGAAACATGATTCTGGTTGTGCATGTCATTGACATGTGACTCGGAATCATTTCCTCGTGCAGAGCGCTGTGGTTTCTTTATCTGTAATGTATGGTGAATACTGCAATGCTACTGTTTAGTTTGCAAGCATCAGGCAAGGCAAGAGAGCGTGACAATAGTGTGAGCAGCTCAGTTAGTTACACTAACTGAGATTAGGTGTAATCGACCCACCGGATTCCCAGCAAGTAGAAGACAGACCTGTTCCTCTTGGATGTTTGCAGCTGCAGCACCCAGTGTGACTCCTGAAAAGCGCTTGACCTGACACTGTTCCAGTGCAAAGTCCTGCAGAAAGCCCACAAAGTGCATTGTCTAGTACTGTGCCCTTCTTTCTAGTGCTTGCATGGCACCTAATAATCCCCTATACTTCATCTCTTGCTTTATCTACTGATTTACAGTTTTCACCAGAATTACCTAGAAAGGGCACTCAACTTCATCAGGTCCTGAGATTTTATTTTATTTAATGAGTTTCTTCCCTGGATCTTTGAGTACTTCCAACGAGCCATCCAGCCTCCTTGGCCTTTTCTGCATTTCAGATTCAGTTGTGCGTATGTGTGTTGCCAAATTACTCACAAGTGCACCCTGAATACATGCCTTGAGTGTCAGTTGAGGAATGGAACCCATCCTGTTGAATCTATGTGTTTTCTCCTGTCAGATTGCTCCCCAGTGAGTGGAATGCATGACCCTTTGTAAGCTCCCTGATAACCATTGTCCTAATTTCACTTGGTTGGGGTGTGGAAGGCAAGCTATTTTCTTTGAGAAATTTTTTTCAGTACCATACCAAACTCTTTAAAAAAATTTATTTTTTTATGTATACAAGAACTGGGGTCTGTGTGTGTGTGTGTGTGTGTGTGTAAGGAATCACCAGAGACAGTGGGGAACAGAACAGATGGATCTATTGAAACACACTGCTGAGGGGAGCAGCAGGCGAGGCAAGAGAGGTCTGCTGAGCCATGTGGGGATCGAACTTGTGCTGCAGTGGCTGCGGATGCTTCATAGTGCTGAGACTTAACCCTTTGTGCCACGAGGGAGGCCCCATACTGAAACTCTTGCAGCAAAATTTTAAAATCAATTTAAGGGAACAGTTTCCTCATCTATGAAATGCTGATGAGAGGAACTACATAAGGAAAACAAAAAGAGTAATTACAATCCCAAAATGATGAATTCAAAATCACTTTGTAATTGGGAAAGCTCTTACGAATATTAGTTACTAGGGTTCACTTTGCTAACTTGTGTGGATTCCTCACACAACCTTGCCCTTGTGGTGTGGGTTGTCTCTACCCTGGAAGCTAAGATCCTAGACACAGGGCCTCCCTGGTGGTGCAGTGGGTTGAGCACAGCACTGTGGGGCATCTGCCACACAGCAGCGTGAGTTCGATCCCCTGCCAGGGAGGGGACCCACATGGTACAGCAGACCACTCCTGCCTCGCCTGCTGCTCCCCTCAGCAGTGTACTTGGGTCAATCTGCCTGCTCTGCTCCCCACTCTGTGGTGAATTCTCTCACCTGCTGTGCTCCCCACTCTGTCTGGTGATTTCTCTCACCTCCTGTGATTCTGGCTTGTACCCCAGCTCTTGTATGCATTAAAAAAAAGAAAACCCTAGACAAAGACTCAGAAGGAAACTCTTCTTTTCACAGGAATAACAACAGCAACTACATTTTTCACGTGGCCAGAAAAATCAGCTACACCTAGGGTTGGGGACCATTAGAAGAAAAGTCCTAAGAAGCCTGGTGAGCTGGAGAGGGTAGTCTTTGTGGTCAGCGGCAGATCAGCACCCACAAAACTATCTCCTTGCTTCTTTCCAGACTAACTCATTCTCAGCATCAATACCAACTGTCATTTTTTGAAACCCCACTACTATTTATTGAATGCAGGCAAGGGAAACATTTATTTATTTATTTTTTAAAGATTTATTTATTTATGCATACAAGCACTGGGGCACAGACCAGATGTGTCGGAGGGCGAGAGGATTCACCACAGAGAGCGGGGAGCAGAACAGGCAGATAACAGAAGTACACTGCTGAGGGGAGCAGCGGGCACAGCAAGAGAGGTGGGCTGCACCATGTGGGTCCCCCCCCTGGCCGGCAGCAGGGATCGAACTCATGCTGCAAGTGGCTGAGGTCTGCTTCATAGTGCGCTGCTTAACCCACTGCGCCACCAGGGGAGGCCCAGGCAAGGGAGACATTTATTTCTAATGCTTCTAACAACCCAGCAAGGTGAGTAGAGACGAAGTCATTTGCTCAAGTTTCTACTAAAAGTGCCGAGATATTTCCTGAGCTCGGTTTAGGTCTTCCAAATGACAAGGAATACTTCTTTTTTAGCATTACTGTATTTGGTGTTTTTTATTTAAAGTAAAAAGAATGGGTGGTTTAGCTGAAATTGAAATTGAACTGCGTGTCTATTTTTTTCTGAACGCGGCAATTCGATGTTGGGAGTATCCGGCAAAATCAAAGCACGAACTTCTCTGTATGGCCCACGTCTTTGTTGGTTTTTGTTTTTATGAGAGCTCATTAACACCAGGTTCAGACTTAAGGTCTCCAACCGACCGTTTCAGGAGGGCGGAGAAGGGGCCGACTGTTGCCACTCATTAACATGTCTGCCAAAATGCAGTGTGATTTCCGCCCCGCGCAGACATGGCCCCGCCCCGTCAGCCAGCATTGGCTCCACCCCAAAGCCCAGCCTCTTTCCGCGACAGAAGCTCTTCTTATTGGTCAGTTATAAAAGATGGCGGCGTCCACCCCCGCCTTCCTCGCGCGCAGCTAAGGCGGGGAGGGGGTGGAGCCTCAGCGGCAATCGAGGGCCTGAGCTTCGTTGATTGGCCAGGAGCGGCGGCCGGGCTGTCACGTGGCGCAGGTCGCGTTTGTTTGCGGAAGTAAAGGGAAGTAGAAGTGCTGAGTAAGCGGAGGTGAGTGACGGCGATGGGGAGGCGGGGCCTGGGGGGCCCTTCCCAAAACTCTCCCCCGACCACGCCACAGGCTTTGTTGTCACCTTCGGGACCCTCCTTAGGACTTCCGTCGTGTTCCCCGATTTAGGCACGTCCTCCATTGACGTGACCCCTCCACTGTGTGATCCTGAGTACTTCAGTCAGCTTCCACTCTCCCAACCTGTGACCATCCTTGTCTCAGCTGAACCTAATGTCCCCCCTGCTCCATCAGGAACCCCAGTTTCGACCCTGGGCCCCTGTTCGGTACCTTGTGTTCCCTGTGTGGCTCTCTGGCCCTCACTTCCTGAGTCAACCCTTTTCCCCCAACTCAGTATCTCTCAGTGCCCCTGGCCGCATTGATTGTCGGGACCTGCTTCTAGGTGCTCCCGACTTTTCTGTCTGTGTGGTCCCACTTGATCCCCATTTTCTCCTGTCGTCCTCTGCATTCATTCACTTATGTCTCTCTCCTCCATTGGCCAGTTTCCCATTACTAACTCCCTGCCTTCTCTTCTCTCATGGGCTTCCACATTTCATCGTGCCTGCTCCCCACCATGTTCCCACCTTCTCAGCTTTCCCTGTAATGTCCCCATCATGTGTCCCCTCCCATGTGTCCACTTGCTGCTCTCAGATGACCAGAAAGCTGGTGACAGGAGTGTGACCCGTGTGACTGGGATAAGCAGACGTGGGTGTGGGACAGGGAGGGCACAGCTCAGGGATCTGTAACACTTTTTTAATGAACTACTCACATGACCCCAAACAAATACCTTCCCTCCCCCTGTGCAGCTTTACTTCACCTGCTCTCTCACCCGCCCAACAGGATATTAGGCAGGTTTGGTTTGGCAGAGCAGACACTCCACCCTTGGACTGAATGCAGTGTTTTTGTTATTGTCTCTGTTTTAAAATGTTGCTGGAGTTTGGAGGTTATTTTCTGTCCAACTCTCACTTTTCTCATCTGTGACAGGGCGATTGTATTTTCTGCCCTCACAAGGCTGCTGTGACCCCCCGGGGGTGCTGAGGGACCCCAGAGATTCTTGGCTTTGCTGCAGGAATTCCTGTGGGAGTCAGAGTGGGAGAGTTAGAAGTGAAGCTTTTATTGTAAGTGATAGTACATACTCAGGAGAGAGTGCGGGCACATGCGAGAGAGTAACACTGTGGGTCTTAAGGCTGCCATTGTCGATTCTTGCTTCCTTTGAGAGGTAGGGCTCATAACTGAGATTCTGAACAGTTTTGTTTTTTTTAAAAAAATTTATGTATATGAGAGCTGGGGTGTAAGTCAAAGGTATGGTGGCAGGAGGAGGGGAGGGGATTCAGCCGAGACAGAGTGGAGAGCAGAACAGGAAGATTGACCGAAATACACTGCTGAGGGGAGCAGCGGGGAGACAGGAGAGGTCTGCTGTGCCATGTGGGTCTGCTCCCCGGCCAGGGATCGAACTCATGCTGCAGTGGCTGCGGATGCTTCGTGGTGCTGAGACTTAGCCCTGTGCACCACCAGGGAGGCCCCTGAATGGTTTTTTTTTTTCTTAAGATTTATTTATTTATGCATACAAAGCTGGGGTACAGGCCAGAGTTGTGGGAGGTGAGAGGTCTCACCAGAGACAGAGTGGGGAGCAGAACAGGCAGATGGACTGAAACCCACTGCTGAGGGGAGCAGCGGGCGAGGCAGGAGAGGTCTGCTGTGCCATGTGGTTCCCCTCCCTGGCTGGGGATCGAACTCGCGCTGCTGAGCTGCGAATGCTTCACAGTGCTGTGCTCAACCCACTGCACCACCAGGGAGGCCCCTGACTGGGTTTTGACCAATTTTGTTTAATAAGCCCTGAGCCCTAGCATGCTGTTGGTGAAGTAAGATAGAAGCTTTACAATCAGTGTTGTCGGTGGTGTCCGGTGTGAGATAAAAGGTCTAAGCCAGGAGCGCCTGGATCACCTGCCCTGGAATGTGCTTGGAGATGTTTTTTTAGAGTTACTGGATGGAGCGGGGGTGGGAGAGGCGGCAGCCTCTGTCTAAATTCCCCTTCTGCTCCATCACCGGTATGGTCCCGTATGAGTGCGTGGTTGTTGTGTTAAAGTCAGGAAAGAGAAAACGATAGAATGAGCAAACGAGGACAAGCCGAAGGAACATTGTCTTTGACCGAACGTTGGCAGTGTTTACTGGTCACTGCTATGCGTCAGACTCTCTCATGTTGTTCTGACCATCTTCGTTCCCCAGTCCCAGAACACGTGGCTGTGTACTGTCTGCTGTGTTCTGGGCTACCCTTGACGTCACAGTGTCATCCCCACTTCACTTGGAGAAGAGAGGAGGTGTGTGGGTTGCCCAAGGGCCTGCGGCTTGCTGAGGTGGGGGCTGGAATTCTGAATTCAGTCCTTGTAACAGTGGAGCCTTGTGAGCGTCTCCTGGGAAAGGATCAGTGCTGTCCTCTCGGTGCCCGGGGCACATTTTCTCCCCTCCCTGGTTCCTTGCTGGTTAGATGACAGTGTCCACAAAAGGAAATTTCCTCCTCACTCAGCAGAATGACATCACCAAGAGCTAGAGGAAGGAGGAACTTAAATGCTCCGTGTGTGTGTGTGTGTGTGTGTGTGTGTGATATGGTGAGATTGTGCTGGGTGTGTGTGGGAGGGGTAAGAGGCTGCTGTGAAGGGGAGGCCTTGTATTAAGAGCTTCACTTTATAGAGGGTGGCTCCCTGGGAGAACACTTTAAGAGACCCGTGCCTCTTCTTTTTTGTCCATCCATATTTCCTGGTGATCTCATTCAGTGTGCCATCTCCACTCTGACATCCTAAATTTGTCTCTCCAGGCCCGTCCAGCTCTTTCCACTGGCTGCAGACTCACAGATCTGGTGGTTCACAAACATTTGAAGTATTTAGAGTTAAGGTCCTGATACCCATACCCGTCCCCTCCATCCCTTCCTCCCCTTAGCACAACCTGTTCCTTCCACTCACTTCACTTCTTTAGAAAATGGTGACGCAGTCACGTTTGGGTCAAGGACGGACTGCGTGCACGGCAGTCCCAACAGCGCCGCCATGTTGCTCAAGGTGGAGTAGGCCGTACCAGCTAGGTTTGTGCGATTATACTTGATGGTGTTCACACAGGATGAAATTGCCTCCAGAGTCATTTCACAGAACGCATCCCTGTCATCAAGCGGCACGTAACTACATTCTTTCAGTTGCTCAGGTCAGAGCTGTGACGCCTTGCTCCACCCGCGTCCAGCCAGAGTGGTCTGTTAAAATGGCACTCCTTTGCTCCAAACCCTGCCAAGGCATCTCCTCTTCCTGTACATCCTTAGCCCCGTTACCTCTCTGACCTCAGTGGCTTACCTGCTGTTTCTGACCTTCCCAGGCAAGCTCTGGCCCCAGGGCCTTTGCACATCCTCCCCCCCCCCCCCCGCCTGGAAAAAATCTTCACTGGACATCCACATGCCTTCTGCCTAGGCCTTTATTCATAGTCACATTCTTGATGAGGACTTCCCAGTTCACCCTATCTAAAATGTTCATCTCCACCCAGACTTCCTCCCCCCTCAGCCTCTGAAACCTACGTACATCATTTGCCTGTCTAGCCTCTTCTTTCTAGCCCTTTCTAAAATACCAGCTGTAGGAGGACTGGTGCCCTTCTCTAGTCTGTGCCCGCCACAGACTAGATCCCCGATCAATACTTGTCGAGTGAACCACAAAACGGGTCCCCCTGTTCCATGCCAGCAACCCAAGGCTCTCTTAAAGTTAAGGGTGCCGCTGGTCCTTGGGGTCTAGCAACGGTCCGGGGCTGTTCGCTTCTGAGCACGGCCCACTGAGCAGAGTGGGTGACGGAGACCTCTTCCTTTCCCCAACGGCTTGTGGCTCTGGCTGCCAGGAACGGCCATGTGGTTTCAGACGAGGCCCCGAGCTTGGGGAGCATCAGAAACTAAAGCTTTAGCCTCCCTTGGCCACTTGCATTCTGATTCCTTGCTCCTGAGGTCAGTCAGAGGAGGCCGAGCTAGTGCTCTGGCTTCCAACTAAATGGGCACAGATGCCAGAAAGTTCTGTGACCTCCCGAGCCTCCGTTTCCTGTGTGTGACAGTGGAGAAGCGCCCCTTCTCCCTTGAGTGATGTGAGGCTCTGACGTGACGACTCACCCTAAATGCTTGGCGAGGCATCCGGGGCTCAGTGGTTGCTGGAGGCAGGCGGCACTGTTTTGGGGTGTCAGGTGATGGAGCAAGCCCATCCTCATTCCTCCCTCACTCAGGACTGAGCTCGGGGGAGCTGGGGTCAGAGTAAGCATGGGGAGGGGGGTTTTGTTTCCAGTGCTGCTTGGAGGCCCGAGGCCTGGTGGGAGGTGGAAATGACAGTTGATTTGATCCCCACTTTCAGCCTTTGCTCAGCACTAACCGAGCCCGCGCTGGGTGCAGGCCCTCTGCCAGTGCTGTCCAGAAGCCCGGGGACCAAGGCCTAAAGCCAGCGTTCACGTAGCCATGCTCCTTTTCTCCCCCGGGCTCAGTCTCTGCTGTTCCAGGCGGCGCTTGCCCTCAGGCCCAGGGCGTGCAGGCCGCTCTCAGCGGCCAACAGCCTTTGCCAACCACAGAGTGCGGTGGCCGGGCTGCGAGCAGAGTCGGTGGTGCTTTGGGAAGGAAGTGGTGGCGGGCAGAGCAGGCTCTGTGTCCCCGCTGCCTTCGGGTGGGCGTGGGGAGACGGGGCTGTCGGGCGGTGTGGCTGTGCGCTGTTCCTGTCACGCGACATCCTGCCAGAGCGGCTCCCACCGCGAAGCTTGCGTCCCGGCCGGGCCGCTCAGTGTGCCCCGGCCCCCGTGGCCAGGCCTACGAGACCAGCCCCCTCGCCCGCTGCCTGTAGTCCCGCCTCACAGTCCGTCCTGTCTCCCTGGCCTGTGTGGGGGAAGCGGACAGCTTGAAG
This sequence comes from Galemys pyrenaicus, assembly GCA_019455555.1. Lineage (NCBI taxonomy): Eukaryota > Metazoa > Chordata > Mammalia > Eulipotyphla > Talpidae > Galemys > Galemys pyrenaicus. Next base: position 1,562,527 of record JAGFMF010011854.1, on the reverse strand, counting down.
AGTCCCCTTCCAGACCGAAGCCCAGCAGGTGCCCTCGCCACCTCCTGAGTTCTCTGTGGTCACCTGCTGGGCGGAGGGCGAGAGAGCTTGCTGGGAGAGGGGTGCCTTGCGGAGGTGTCTGTTGACCCTGGGGACTTCATTTGTTCTCCCTCATTGGTTCACCTCCCACTTAGGAAACACCCAGGGTGAGTCAGGAATGGGGCTGGGAGCTTAGATAAACAAACAAAGGCGGGGTGGGGGGCGGCACCCCAAAGAACAGCCACACTCTTGCCACACAGTTACCTGCCTCTGTGGGGTGTACGCAGGGCCTCCCCTCTGAGGAGCAGGATGGCCTGTTCTGGGGCTGCGGGAGGGGGCGGAGGGCACAGGTCTTGGAGGGGGCTGTGCCAAACTGCGCCTCAAAGATCAAGGAGTTTATTCTGCGAGCGTGTCCTCTGTGTGAGCAGGGAGCACGAGGCGGTGCGGGCAGAGAGTGCACGCGGGCTCACAGAGGCTCGAGGCGAAGCCTAGTGTGGCCAGGCTGCAGTGGCTGAAGGGGTAGCCCTTGAACCCCTGCCCTGGCCGTGGGCGGTCCCTGGGAGGTGATGGCGCCCCAGGGGTGTATGACAATCGGTTCAGGGAGTCTGCTTTGCATCCCCTCAGGCAGGGAGAGCAGAGCTGGAGGGTACCCCAGTGCTCCCTGCTTCTACCAGCAGATGAACGGAGACCCTGGCAGGAACAGGGGGGCTTCCAGGTAAGACAGGCCAGAGAGAGCGGAAGCCCAGTCCCTTCCTCTCTGGAAGAGCAGTTCTAAGCGTCACCGTGCAGAGTGACGGGGGGGGGGGGGGGGGAC
>JAGFMF010011854.1:1547012-1559187 GCA_019455555.1 Galemys pyrenaicus | reverse complement strand
CCCTCCTTCCCCAGCCCTCCTCCTCTGGCCCTCCTTCCCCAGCCCTCCTCCTCTGGCCTCCTTCCCCAGCCCTCCTCCTCCAGCCCTCCTTCCCAGGCCTACCTCCTCTGGCCCTCCTTCCCCAGCCCTCCTCCTTTCCTCCTCCAGCCCTCCCCCACAAGCACTGTGCAAATTTTGAGGCTGGGTTTGGGTCCCTGTGACTCTTCACTTTGTGAGCGCACTGGGAGGGACTTGCCAGCAATTCTCCCTGTTGGTTCCAGGCTCCCAGTCCCAGGAAGGGTTTTCGTTTGGCAGCGACACGTGCCGTTTTAGTTTGCCCCGAACACTCGCACTCCAAGGTCTCGCTGAACCTCAGTTTCTTTGCCTCTCAAATGGAGACGTTCTCCTTCCTGCCTTCCAGCGCCAGCAGGAGCACTTTGCTCCCAGCAGACAGTCCTCCCTGAAGGTCCGAGCAGGGCGCTGGGCCAGTAACAGGGTGGGAGAGCAAAAAGAGGGCGGTTGGGCCACAGAGACCCGTCTCCCTGTTGGGGAGACACAGAGGACCTGGAAACTGCTTGGAGCCGAGAGGTAGAATTGTCACCAGCACCACAAAAACTGTGGGGTTTGTGCCATCCCTGTCGGTGGCGTTAGACAGTGCTTGAAGGGCCTCAGGTGCCCAGGAACCATCTGCCACCAGACCCTGGCATCACTACATGCGGGAACCCCCCACCTTGGCGGTCATGGGGCAGGTGGCCGCAAGGCCAGAGAGCAGTAGTCAGGGGGGCTGGGGTGGGAGTGTCCAGGCTGGGATGGCAGCCCCTCTCCAGCCCAGCGCCCTCTCCTCCTGCGCTGGAAGACGCTGGGCTCTGCAGTCCGGGCAGACGGGCGGGAGGAAGACGACAGGCCGAGGAGGAAGCCCTCGCGCTTGCTGCCTTCCTGGCCGTGATGGCTGCAGGATGTGGCCCAGGGCTCATTTCCTCCTCCCCTTTGATAACAATGGCCACTGTTGGCCCAGAGCTGGTCAGACTCCCAGACGCCCTCCCTGCATGTGTCACTTCATCCTCACCCCGCTCTGGAGGCCCCGAGCGGGGGTGTCCTTTCCCAGCCAGGCAGCTGTCATGTGGGCGGCACCCCAGCTGCCAGCCAGGGGCCTGAGGAGGGTGTCTCTCCGCTGGGTGGGGTGTCGCCTTTCACCCCTCTGGACCCCATGGGGACTTGGCCCTGTGAGCCCGAGTGGGCTTCTGGGTGCTGGATGCCCTGGCCACCCCCACATCCTGTGAGTGCCTGTTCTGGGCAGCCAGCTCCCCTCCTTTGGCTGCAGGCCCCAGCGGCTCACTCCTGCTTTAAGTAACGTGTGATCATTTGGGGCGCCTCTTAGAAATGAGGGACAGGAAACTCCTGTCCATATAACCAGCACCTTCCTCTACCCTGAGTTTTCCGGAATGTTCCCGTCAGTCTTTGCTGCTGTTTTTGTTTTGTTGCTGTGCATGACTTGTCCTCAGTCCAGGGGACCCCCCACCAGCCCCCAGGTTTTGTCCCCTGCCCTTCAGAAGCTCGCACTCTGGAGCCAGCCCTGGCTCCGGCCTTGCTCCTCCATCTCTTGCTGTGTGACCGTGGGTGCGTTCCTTTCCCTCTCTGTTCCCTGACCCCTCGTGTGGAACGAGGATGACAGTGGTAGGAGTTCCACGGGGTGCTGGTGGGGAGGAATGGATCCTCTAAGCTCTTGGGAAAGGACCAGAACGCAGGGCGTGTGAGCCTTTGGGTGATTAGTGCTGGGACGTGACCCCTCTGGCGGGGCATTAGTTGTGACACCTGTGTGTAGCGATGAAAGTAGGGCGTCCAGAGCGAGGCGGGAGAGCCGGCAGCTGGGCCAGCAGCTGGGCCTGGCTGCATGAAGGCTGCAAGGAGGCTGTGGCAGCGGATCTGGGTTTTGAGGGCCGGTCTGGGCTTTTCCAGATGGAAAGTGGGGAGGCTGTCTGGTGGGCGGGCAGGCAGGTGCCCTACAGCCTCGGTCGCGGGAACCGTGTATGGTTTGGAGCGGACAGGTCAGGACTCACCTGGCAAAGCCAAGAGAGCCGATGATGACTAGCGAACAGGTACTGGCTGCTGCGCCTGCCGCTCGGTGCGGCCCGGTCCTTGTGTCAGGCGAGGAAACAGACATTCACGGCACAGGGCTTCACGGCAGGCCCGCCGCCTCGCGCGTGCTCAGAGACACCGCCTGCCGTCGCGGTCATCTGGCCCTCCCTCCTTCCCTCGTCCTTCTTGGCATCCGTAGGTGGAGCCTCTCAGCGCACGGGCCAGCGTGTGAATGCACGTCCTCGCTGCCCAGGCGCCTGCCCTCCGCCCCCCCTCTTTTGACGGGGGCTGTCCTGGCACAGAGGGGTGTCCTGGCATTGCTCTGCTTTCTGGGGACCTGGGACACAATGAGACATCCAATTCTGTTGTGCAATGGGGACCCTGCCCCAGCAGACACTGTGACCGTGGCTGTGACACTCACGCTTGCCCCCCAGACGCACCTGCTGCATCTGCATCCGGGTCCTTTCCAGGGAGTGCAGTTTTGTCTCCTCCTAGCTCCTTGGGGGGGTGGGGCGAGCAGGCACCGAGGTCTTCCACAGACGCTCAGTCCCCGCCCTGGTGGAGGGCGCGATGGTCCTGGTCCCCTCACCTTGTCCAGCAGAGAGAGGGGACGCTGGTGTCCATGGCACTGAAATGAGCCATCCAAGCTCTTGAAGGACCAGAAAGTCAACTCGGACCCTCCGAGGGCCTGTCCTCTGCACGGGCAGGGTGCTGGCACCCTGCTGGTCACCGCGGGGGGGCGGGGGGGAGTTGGCCGGGGAGGGCCCGCCAGGTGCCTGGTCCACCTGCCCGAGGCTTCTTCCCCTTGGGCCTCTTACCGCCCCCTTGGTGCCGGTTCTCTGTCCTTCCCCGCCTGTTCGGGTTCCTCTGGGCCCAGAGTCGGGGGAGCGTCTGGGCGCCTGTGCGGAAGCCTGAGCCCAGCTCACCGGAGACCTTTGTCCTTCCAGGCCGAGGGCGGCCTCCCCGCCCGCCGCTCGGAGATGCAGTTCTTCGGCCGCCTGGTGAGCACCCTCAGCACCGTGTCCAACCTGTTCTCCAGCCCGTTCCGGGTGAAGGAGGTGTCCGTGGCCGACTACCCTGTGGCCGGCCGGGTGCAGGAGGAGGGGCAGCTGCTTCTGTTCCACAATGGGTCCGGTCGTTCCTGGGACTGCGTCCTCGTCAACCCCAGGGATGCGCAGAGTGGCTTCCGGTGGGTGGCGACGCCCTTTCCTTAGCATGCAGGCAGCGCTCCCGGGCCTTGCTGCTCCGGGCCTTGCCACTCCCGCTGTGCTCACCCGTGGCTGCCTCGGGCTCCTCCCCACTTTTCCTGGTCCTCACCTGGCCCTGGAACACCCTCTCCTTCTTTGCATGCCTCCCTCCCTCCCACCCGCCCTCCCGGCCTTCAGACCAGGCTAGTGATCTGGCCGTGAGCCCCGGAAGGCACCTTCTGGTAGCCCACGCACCCCAGGATGGTCGTGATGGGTCTTGTTCACCCCGCTGTGTAGCCCCAGCACCCCGCATGGGGCTGGTGGACAGGTGTCCAGCGCAGCAGGGGGAGCGAGCTGGGAGGCCTGAGAGTGGGATGCTGGAGATGAGTTTGCAGAGTGGCAAGGCCCAGGCCTGGGCAGTGTCGGGACTGGGGGCTGCAAGGGGCAGGCCTAGCGGGAGCCCCGGGGTCCCACTTGTGAGTAGCCCACTGCCTGAGGGCCCTGACCCTGCGCTTGTAACAGAAGACTTGGCCTGTCTGGCGCTAAAGATTATTTATTCATGCACACAAGAGCTGGGGCACAGGCCAGAGTCGTGGGAAGTGAGAAGAGTCACTAGAGACAGAGTGGGGAGCAGAGCAGGCAGGTGGGCTGAAACACACTGCTGAGGGGAGCAGCGGGCGAGGCAGGAGAGGTCTGCTGCGCCATGTGGGTCCCCTCCCTGGCCGGGGATCGAACTCGCGCTGCTGTGCCGTGGATGCTTCACAGTGTGGCGCTCAACCCGCTGCACCTCCAGGGAGGCCCCTGAGGGCCTGTCTTCTAAATCCCCCACAGGGCTCTCAACCGTCTCCACAGTGCTGCGTGTGTTAGTGAGAGGCCAATGCCAGCCTCACTCCCGGGAGGAGTCCTGGGTCCTGTGACTGAACTTCGGGAGGGGGGCTGGAGTCAAGTCTCCTGAACCCTCAGCTTTTACTAACTAAGGCCCGTGAGTCGCATGCACCCCCGTGGCTGGGTGTGGGGCCCTGGCAAGTCTGGGTGTGACAGCACCCACGACTGCAGCATCTGCAGTGGGCCCGCAGAGACCCATGGCCAGCTCTCGCCTCGCATGGACCCCAGCTTACAGATGAGGAGTCACAGCACCAAGTTCTGACACCCCGCCCAAGGCCACACAGAGCACCTGACCCAGGCGTTCCGGCTCCAGGGCCGCCTCCTGCTGTTCTTCCGGCAGGGCCCTGGCTCTGCCGGGGCGCCTGTACCCACTCTGACAGCCTCACAGTTAATCCCTGGGGCGCAGGAATCATTTGCTGCAGGCATTTACTTGCACCGTGCAACAGTGGACGATACCTGCTACCCTTGGGTGCTCCGCAGAAGCAGGGCTGTGGGCCCCAGGAATCCCGGGAGGAAAGATCGAAGCGCCTGTGATGTGTTCTTGGCTTCTCGAGAGGGACTGATGGTTGGGCGCCTGCTTCTGGGAGCTGTGTGGCCTGTGGCCTGTGCACCTTCCCTGTGACTGACCTGTTCAGCCCTTCTCCAGCCCATGGCCCTACTTCACCCCACAGAGCAGAGTGAGGCAGGTGTCTGCGCCGGGAGCTCAGAGATCAGCCAGAAACAGGCCAGTGTGGCCTGGGTAAAAGTGCTGGCTCATGTAACGATCCTTTTTGTTCCTGCACAGGCCTCACCCCTTTTCGCTTGTCTCTTTGCCCTTGCTTTTCCCTCTGCTGAGATGCCCGTCCCTACTCCTTTGCTGCCTTGCAGCCCCTGCTCTGTGTCCCCTCCTCACCCAGCACTTTCCCTGCTTCTGACCAGCTCCTCTCGCCGTGGACTGCCACGCATCTGCTTGCACATCTGTCTTCCTTGCTCTTCTGCATGGCTCCCCAAGGGCCAGCCCCGGGCCTGACTCATTACTCCTTGTGCCCAGTGTAGTGCCAGGCACTTGGTAGTGCCTGGTAAATATTTGTGGAACGGATGAGTGAATCCGTCATCACAGAAGGTCAAAGTGTGCTTGACAGAAGGCTTGGAAAAGGCCGAGCTTTTGCTGGCCAGAGATGGACCTTAAGGGGGCAAGAAGATTTCACAGGAGGTACGTGAGGACGAGTGCAGCAGGGAGAGGGCACAGAGGAAGAACCAGTGGGGAAGCTTGTGCCTGACTTTGGAACTGGACCATTAGAAGCCTCCTGATTTAATGGTTCTTGGCCATTTTTTGGTCGAGGATTCTATTGAGAGTCCCAGGAGACCCTTTCACCCCCGGGCATGTCCTCAGCCCCGCCCCCGTGGACAGACACCCTTCAGTTCTCCCAGCAGTGCACGAGTTTGTGCTGCTGCCATCTGGTCTTTGTTATTCGGTGGGGCGTGGAGTAGTATGTTCTTGTGGCTTTAATTTGCTTTTGCCCGATGGCCTGTGAAGGGGAGGCTTCCGAGGCGCGGATGAACCATTTGGCTAGCAAGTGCAGTGTCCTCAGTGAATCACCAGCTCAGTTCTTTTGACTTTCAAAAGTAGTTCTGGCTCCTGTGGAGGCTTTGTGCCTCTGCGTTCGGATGCAGGCTCGTGTGGGCCCATGTGCCGTGGTCGCCCACCCTGGTCGGTCTTTTTCCTTTCCTGATGGAATCCACTGACACAGAAGAGTTTTCAATCTTAAGCTACCTGGAATTGATTTTCTTTTTTTTTTTAAAGATTTATTTTATTTATGTATGCATACAAGAGCTGGGGTACAGGACAGAGGTGCGGGGGATGAGAGGATTCACCAGAGACAGAGTGGGGAGCAGAACAGGCAGATGGACTGAAACACACTGCTGAGGGGAGCAGCGGGGAGGCAGGAGAGGTCTGCTGCGCCCTGTGGGTCCCCTCCCTGGTCGGGGATCGAACTCGTGCTTCAGGGGCTGCGGATGCTTCATAGTGTGGCATTTAGCCCCTTGCGCCACGAGGGAGGCCTTTGATTTTCTTTTTTAATGGATGATGTGAAATAGGGTTCAGGTTATCTTTCATTTGGAGACCCAGTTTCCCCAGAACCTTTGATTGAAAACTGATCTCTCCCCTGCTCTCAGATGCCACTTTTGGATGGAGAAATCAGGTCTTCCTAGGCGAATGGGTGTTTAGAGCCACTGTTTTCTTTTCTTGCACAAAAACTCTGCTGTCTTTTTTTCCCCCTCTTTTTTTGGTGTTGAATTAATTGGTGTAACTTTATACTAAATCTTCACATCTGGTAGAACACGTTCATGAACTTGTTCTTCAAGATCATTTTGGCTTTTCTTAACTCTTGGAAGTTTTTAACTAGTAAAAAGTTACATGCGGGGCCTCCCTGGTGGCGCAAGAGTTTAAGTCTCAGCACTATGAAGCTATCCAGGCCACTGAAGTGTGAGTTCGATCCCCGGCCAGGGAGGGGACCCACAGGGCGCAGCAGACCTCTCCTGTCTCTCCCGCTGCTCCCCTCAGCAGTGTGTTTCGGTCGATCTGCCCGTTCTGCTCCCCACTCTGTCTCTGGTGAATCCTCACCCTGTAACTCTGGCCTGTACCCCAGTTCTTGTATGCATAAATGAATAAATCTTTAAAAAAAGGAAAAAGTTACACGCAAAAAATAAATAACAACTTTGGGGTTTGAGATTCTGATTGGGGTTGCATTGATTCTGGTTATTGAGAATTGAAAGCTACCTGGGAAAACCAGACAGCTACAAGCTACCATATTTTCTTTTATTCTTGTGTCAGTTTTGACATGTGTATTTTCAAGGAATTTGTCCACTTTATCTAAATTATAAAATTTATTAGCATGCTGTTCCAAGTCTTCTATACTTTCTCTTTATTATCTGAAGGACGTGAGGGTGGTACTTTGTGTTTTCTGTTTCTTGTTCAGTTTGATTAAGGGCTTGTTAATTTTCAAAGAACCAAGTTTTGGCTTTTTTTTTAAAGATTTATTTATTCATGCATACAAGAACTGGGGTACAGGCCAGAGGTGCAGGGGTGGTGAGAGGATTCACCAGAGACAGAGTGGGGAACAGAACAGGCAGATGGACTGAAACACACTGCTGAGGGGAGCAGTAGGGAGGCAGGAGAGGTCTGCTGTGCCATGTGGGTCCCCTCCCTGGCCTGGCCGGGGATCGAACTCGCGCTTGCTGTGGCTGTGGATGCTTCTTAATGCGGTGCTTAACTCCTATGCCACCAGGGAGGCCCGACTTTATTTTCTTAGTTGCTTGACTGCTATCTCGTTCATTGATTTCTGCTTAAGGTTCCTTCTCTCTCCATCCTCACCAACATTTATTGCTGCTTGTCTTTTTGCTAACAGTCATTCTGTGGTGTGAAGTGAAATCTCATTGTGGTTTTGACTTTCATCTCCCTAATAATAAGTGATGATGCTAAGTAATAACAAGTTATTTTTTTCATGTGTCTGTCGGCCATCTGTGTCTCTTTCTCGGTGAAATGCCTATTTAAATCTTCTGCCCATTTTAAAAATTAGATTATATTGTATTGTTGATCTGTTTATATATTTTGCATATTAGCCCTTTGTCTCATCCATGGCTGGCGAAGATTGTTTCCCATTTACTAGGCTGCCTTTTCATTTTAATGATGGTTTTTTCTTTTGTGTTTGATGTCTGCTCATTCATTTTCTTCTCTTTTGTTTCCCTTGATGTTCGAGAAGAATCCACAAAGATATCATGGAGGCTGATGTGGAAGAGCTATTGTCTGTGCTTTCTTCTATGTACTTACTGTTTTCAGATCTTACATTCAAATCTCTTATCCATTTTTTTTCCCAAAGATTTATTTATTTATGCGTACAAGAACTAGGGTACGGGCCAGAGGTGCAGGGGATGAGAGGATTCACCAGAGACAGAGTGGGGGGCAGAACAGGCCCCCCCCTCTGTAAAACAGGCAGATCCACTAAAATACACTGCTGAGGGGAGCAGCGGGCAAGGTAGGAGAGGTCTGCTGCTCCTTGTGGGTCCCGCCCTGGCAGTGGCTGGCAATAGCTTCATAGTGACGTGACTTAACCCTTTGTGCCACCAGGGAAGCCCTGTTATCAAATTTGAATGGATTTTTGTATAACTATAAGACAGTAGTATACTTTCATGCTTTTGATTGTAGTGGTCTGGTTTTCCCAGCACCACCCGTTAGTCCATGTGTGTTCCTGGTTCCTTTGGCATAAACTAGTTGTCTGCTGTGTGTGGATTTACTTCTGGGTCTAGGTTCTACTCCATTAATCTGTGTGCCTGTTTTTATTACAACACCGTGTTGTTTCAATTACTGTAGCTTCTCTTTTTGTTCTCTTTTTCTCAAGATTATTTTGGATAGTCCAGGTCTTCTTTGGCCCCACACGAACATTTTTTGATCTATTTATGTGAAGAATGCCACTGGCTCTTTATGGGGTTGGTATTGGATCTGTATGTTGCTTTAGGCGAAATGGCCATTTTAAGAACGCTGATTCTCCTGATCCACAAGCAGAGTGTGTTTTCAGTTTCTTTCCCTAGTGTCTTACACTTTTCATTGTACAATTGGGATATTCTTTTCCAATCCACTTCACTAATTTTTCCGTGCCCTACCTAGTTTGTTTTTAGACCAATTGCTTGAAAACTTAATACCAGTTATTGTGCTTTCCAGTTCTAGAATGTTAATTGATGTTTTTAAATATAGCCCATCTTTATTTTCTTGACCAGATCAGACTTTATAAAGCCATGATTTGAGAACTCAAGTATCTAGATCACCTGTGATTTCTTTTTTTTAAAATCATTATTTATTTATACATACACGAACTCGGGTACAGGCCAGAAGCTTTGGGGGGATGGTTATGAGAAGACTCACCAGAGACAGATTGGGGAGCAGAACAGGCAGATGGACTGAAATACACTGCTGAGGGGAGCAGCAGGCGAGGCAGGAGAGGTCTGCTGCGCCATGTAGGTCACCTTCCCAGCTGGCGGCAGGGATCGAACTCGTGCTTCAGTGACTGTGGTTTGCTTCATAGTGCGTTGCTAACCCACTGCGCCACTTCTGTTTGATTTCTTGACACCTCGTTCTGCATAGGCTTCAGAGGGAATATTGCAGGCAGAATGTTGTCACACTTCTCTGACCCCCTCAAATTCTGACCAGAACTTGCCAACGCTGAAGGCTAGCCTCCTTCTGGCCAGGCTGATGAGAAAGCTGGATTCACAAGGCTGTGGGTTTGCACTTGGCCTTTATACCCTACACCGGAGACCCCCAAGGTGCCTGCGTACAAGTGTGGCGCATAGACATCTGAGTGCTTCCTTTATATTTCCTACAATTTTGACCCTCTATGCCTTGCCTGCCTTGGGTTCTGTCCAGTGCCTTCAAATACTTGTTTAAACTTAATCCTACCTTTAGAATTGTTTCCAGCAGGAAGGTTAGTGTGATATAAACTCCCTGTCATAGCCAGAAGTGGACTTTCATCCCACATATTTGATGTGTAATAGTTGCATCACCATTGAGCGAAGAGATTTCCTAAGGGCCTCCCTGGTGGCGCAGTGCATTGAGCACCGTGCTGTGAAGCATCCACAGCACAGAAGTGCGAGTTCAATCCCTGGCCAGGGAGGGGACCACATGGTGTAGCAGACCTCTCCGGCTTCACCCGCTGTTCCCCTCAGCAGTGTGTTTCAGTGGATCTGCCTGTTCTGTTCCCCACTCTCTCTGGTGAATCCTTTCACCCCCCATGCCTCTAACCTGTACCTCAGCTCTTGTATGTATAAATAAATAAAATATTAAAAAAAAGATGTCCTAAATTTCACATGACTTAATCTCTGAGCCACACGTAATTTATATGTCTCACTTCATTTTCAAATGTGTGAGACATTTTTAATTATTTTTTTATTGATTTTTAGCTCAATTGCATTGTGGGTGGAAAACATATTCTAAATATTTGCAGGTCTTTGTCATTTGTTCATATTTGTGTTATGGCACAGCATAGGTCTATTATTTTGAATTCTGTGTGTATATGTATGTCCTATAGAACGTATGTTCTATAGATGGTGTCAATAGAAAGATGTGTGTGAGGTTATGTTTGCTGATTGCTTTGTATACAGTTGGGTTTTGGGGTGCTTTTTTGTCTGTTAAATAGGTAATAGAGGATATTAAAATGTCTCAAATCTGAGTGTGGATTTGTCTAATTCTCTTAATTATGCCAAATTCTATTTTCCTCTATTTGGAGCTTTATCTTTAGATACTTACTACCTTAGAATTCTCTTTTTTTTCCTAGTGAATGGGAACAGTTATCATATATGAATTGCCCATTTGTGTCCTGAAATACTTTTTAGCTGAAATTCTGTAATTTTGCCTGAAGTTCTTTTTTTACCTGTAAATTCTTTCTAATGGTAATATAGCTTTACTAGCTTTCTTTTTGTTTTGTTTGCATATTTCCTTATATATATATATTTTAAAGACTTTATCTATTTATTTATACAAGGGTTAGGGTACAGGCCAGAGTCGCGTGTGGGGAAGTGGGGGTGAGAGGATTCACCACTGATAGAGTGGGGAGCAGAACAGGCTGATGGATACACTGCTGAGGGGAGCAGTGGGTGAGGCAGGAGAGGTCTGCTGCGCCATGTGGGTCCCCTCCCTGGCTGGGGATCGAACTCGCGTTGTGGTGGATGTTGAAGCTCCACAGTATGGCGCTCAACCCCTTGTGCCACCAGAGAGGCCCATATTTCCTTATATTTTTAATCTTGTAAAGAATATTGAGAAAATTGTAGTCATTCTCCCTTCCTTCTGCGCTCCCCACCCCCCAGTTATCTTGTCTGTTTTTTGTGATATTTACTTGGAACATTTAATCTGTTTATATTTAAATATGTATCATGACTTAAATTTACCCTCTTACTACTTTTCTTTTCTTTTTGGCTTCACATATTTTTTTCATTCCTTTCTTTGTCTTTTCAAGACATTTATTTTTGAGCTTGTTCTGTCTTACTTTAGTTAGCTTTATTGAGATGCAACAAATAAAATTTGTGCGTGTTAAGCATACCATTCAGTGAGTTTTGATCAATCCCTATACCACAATCAAAAGGTAGAATGTCACTCCTCAGATTTCCTCCATGCCCCTTTGCAGTAAGTCCTGTGCACTCACCAAATCTCCCGAGGTGCTTCCCATAACCACCATCTTGCCTCTTTTTTAAAAAAATTATTTATGTATGCATATAAGAGTTGGGGTACAGGCCAGAGGTGCAGGGGATGAGAGGATCCACCAGAGACAGAGTGGGGGAGCAGCATAGGTGGATCAACTAAATATGCTGCTGAGGGGAGCAGCAGGGAGACAGGAGAGGTCTGCTGCACCCTGTGAGTCCCCTCCCTGGCCGGGGATCGAACTCGTGCTACAGTGGCTGCGGTTTGCTTCAAGTGCGTTGCTTAACCCACTGCGCTACCAGGGAGGCCCGAAACCCTCCACAGTTCTTGACGGAAGCCTTGAGATTGTCACAGCATGCTTGGTCTGACTGAGGCACAACTGTGACTTTAGTTTCTTCCACCACAAAAAATGTGTCTTAGAGTCCTTCAGTTTAAGAAGCAGCTCCTCTTACAGCCCTAAACGCTCGCCTCAGCTCCTGGGCTTCCTTGGGCCTGGAAGCCCAGTTGTCCATCACTGTCTGTCAGGAACCCAGTGCCTTCCAGCAGCTGCTTTTTATATTCTGTCCTGCACACCTGGTCCCCAGCGGACTCTCCTCATTACCCGATCTGCCAGGAGCAGAGGAAGTCCGCGGAGAGACCCCATTTCGTTTGGATCGTTCCTATCAGTCTTCAAACCTCTAATTAGACTTTTCCCATTAGCTGCCTTTATTTGCTCCCCTCTGTGGCAAAACTCCTCCAAAATGCTGTCTATACTTGTTGTCTGCAAGCTCTCGCACCCTGTTCTTTCTTTTTTTTTTTTTTTAAAGATGTATTTATTTATGCGTACAAGCACTGGGGTACAGGCCAGAGGTGTGGGGGGGTGGTGAGAGGATTCACCACAGAGAGC